>JAAEAF010007655.1:0-38218 GCA_011037195.1 Triatoma infestans
AACTCGGAATTTCAACAACATATTAAATTCTAATCAACATTATTTAGATGATAGAATTGTTTAATAAACTGAAATAACACTTTAGATGAAAACCTAAACCCACCCCTCCCCATAATTGCCCTTAAATGAATTTTCCCAGAGAAATGTTTCAAATAAAAGTTGTAGCTATTTGAATGTGTAGTTTATATACTAAATTTGCAGAAAATCTTCGGAGCTATTTTGTAGAAAAATGCAAAAAAGTTAAAAAAAACAAAAAAACTACTAAAGTGGTCCTTCCGGTTGAGGAATTTCGACACATAACATACTGTCAGATTTCCATGGTGATACCTAAAGGGAATATCAAGTTTCAACTTGCTATAGTTTTTCACGTTTGAGCGTTTGAACTCAGGAGACCTCAAATTTCCGGTGGAAAACTCGATATCGAAAATTTGACACGATTATAATGCTTCCTCTTACTTAGGAGTAAGAGAAAGTAAAAAAAAAAAAAATGGGGATATCGTACTCATATAGAATGATGATTACAGATGATAATTTTCATTTATCATTTTTCTGTTTATTTATTAAACTGTCACTTATAAAATTATAGAAACTACGTTCATATCCTTGCAATTACTTAAGAATTAGTTATATGAATGGAAAATGATAAAACTGGTTTGAGTTTAACACAAGTTTTTTTTTTTTTTACAGGCTTAAAAATAAAGAATTTCAAACTACTCAAGGCTATATGACCCCGGGTTTAGTCTTAACCATGAAATTTTTGAAACATAATTAGGATTCTGTTAATAGTGTCACTTGGCTAATATCCAAGAAGTATAAACTGAATTTGCTTTGTGCAAGTCTTATGTTATCACACTGTTTTGACAAAAAAAAAACATTCTGTCATGATGGGCAAACGCCCGGAAACCGGTTGATGACCACAATAAGAAGTTGGTTATCATGGAAAATATCTCTGATACCTATCACTTTTGTTTGAAACAGTTTACCGAGAAAATTTGCTTTAGAGCATTTGTGGTGGGGGGGGGGGCGGAATTTATGGAGGGTCATGCTCCCTCAAAGAATTCGAAGATCCATTAAACATTTGCAAAAAATTATGTTTGTGAATTTAACTTTGTAAACTGGAGTAAGAGAAAATGGTGTAAGTTTAGTCCACACTAGATCTTTTTATAGATCATATTGTAGTGACTTCAGTTTTAATATAGTACAAAAATTAATTAATATCTTATTTTATATTCAAGCGTTTCATTCGCGATTATGCAGGTGTGTCTGATTTATAAGCATGCCACTTTCCATTTAGTCCGATCGAGAAGGAAACGTTGTTTGTTTTGTTTTTTTTGTTGCATGTTTCTTCTGGCACGAACCCCGTCTATATCATTGGTTGTATAGTCTTTAACCATCAGGTGCAAAAGGATTTGTCAACCGTTTGATCATGTTTCTCTGCATGATATGGTCACATTAGCAAAGACTTAACCATTATTTCAATAATTTCGGTGTTATGCATTGCACATAACCTTCCTCATATCCTCCGTTCGTGACTTGATTTTTTTTTAAATGGGTTAAATATAGAAGAAGAAAATGATGAATCTGCATTTTAATAGCGTGTAGTAGCCAATCATGTTTGTGTCCGTCTCCCTACTACTATGGATTTAATTAAATAAATATAAGTATCCTTAAAGTTCTACCATATTTCAATTTTTTTATTAATTTTTTTAGATTATCTCTTATTTTATATTTTAACTTTTATTAAAAACAAAAAATTGATCATAAAAACTTTTTCTCTTTTTATAATTGGGTATTTTTAAAAAATTCTGCGCTATTCAAATTTTTATATAAAACTGTAATCAAGGATGATTTTTGTAGACAAATCAATGGTTCATATTGGATTATAAATGAGGTGCAGCCATAATTCCAGGTTGTTTAATTTAAAGTTTATGCATTTGCGATATGTTCTTTTGTTGTTTCATCCTTATTGGAAATTAAAAAAAAAAAAAAAAAAAAAAATTATATAAGAAATTATATTAAACAGGTTAAAAAAAATTAGTTGGCTGGGGCCAAAGAAGAGCTTTTTATTTAAAAAAAAGAAGAAGTTTATTCGACGTTTCGGACACCTTTGGTGTCCTTCTCCAGGAACTACATAACAAAAAATATGAATATCAAGAAAATTGTATGATAAAATTAAAACATAAAACAATTAAATAATAATTAGAAAGATATGATACCTGTTAAGGAAGAATGGAGAGAGTTAAATGTTTGAGGAGGTTATTGTTTGGTTGTAGAGTAAGGTATGCTTGCAAAGAAAATATATTATTTATAATTAATGTGAAAATATTTTAAAAACGAAAGATTACTATTTTTTATTGTTTTGGTAAAGACATATCGTTAAAAGATTTAAAAAAAAAATCTTATTATTTTCTCTTACTCCTTGTTTGGTCTGTGGAGAAATGCATCTTCTAGGACAGCCAGGCAGCTCTTGAAGCCACTTGGGACATCAGAAGAATCGTGATCAGGGAGTGTAGAGACTCCCGGCATAATAGAGGGCGGCTGGTATGGGTGCCAGGACACAAGGGGATAAAAGGTAATGAGCTAGCCAACCAACTGGCCAGCAATGGAGCGAATATTTCAATTCTGTGAACCTGTTCTGAGAATAGCCAAAAGTATGGCGAGGACGTCTCTGAATGATTGGACTCGGCCATTGGAGGCTAAGCACTGGAGCAAAACACGGCAAAATGGTTATGCCCCAGGGCTGTGTAAGATTCAGAGGCACCCTGGGCTTAAGCTGGTATCAGATTTGTCTGATAGCGGGCCTGTTTACTGGGCATGGTAGGTTCGAAAAACATCTGCACAAGGTGGGGTTAATTGAGTCGGAGCCCTTGTGTAGAACTATGTCAGGAAGAGAAGGAGACGGCCTCTCACTCTGCTGTTTGATTGTGTTGCAATCGGCAGATTGCGGTACGAGATGTTTGGCACGTTGAGACCGGAGGAAATCGTATTGCAAGAAGGACTGGTGGGGAAGATCCTGGACCTCATGAAGAGTAATTTGGATTCCTCTACTAGACATTAGGAGGATGGCATAATAAGCCTCAATGGGTAGGCTGTAGTGTCTGGATTGGAGTCCACCCTCTGCTTCATCCTAATCCTAATTCTACTCCTGGTAAGAGGAACTTATTGCGCTCGGCACACGCAGTAAGATTTCAAAAAATGCGATTTTTTTGAAATCGCGTTTTTTTTACCGCGGAAATATGTACGTACATGTTTGAGGATTCCCACGTACGGAAAAATTGTTTTTGGCGAATTTGATCTGTGTTTGATTTGAGATTTACTCATGAAGATTGATCGATGTTCTTTAGCAAATCAATGAAATTGAGCAGTCACATCGACTTGGTATGTCGCTGTAATCTCTACCATATATTAATGTTAGTGCTAAATAAAAATAATAAATAAAGAAAATAAGCTTTTCTTTATTTAATATTGTAATACAAAGTCAAACAATCCAACTAATACTACAAAAAAAAATATATATATATAATACTAAGTAATTTTTTTTTAAATTAGGCCCATTTGTGAGCAAAGGCCTCTCCAATTTAGTCCCGTTTCTCGCTATTTTTTGCTTTTGTTTTAAAATTTGTTCCTGCTACTTCTTTTATATCATCTCGCCATTTCTTAAACTGCCTTCTTTTTCTTGTTTTTCTGTTGGCCGGGGAATCATTCCATGCATGTTTGTGTCCACCTTCAATAATCAAACCTACGTAATTGACCTGTCCAATTCTATTTCATCATCTACAAGACCGTTCTCTTCTTTATAATTTACGTAGCTCGAACTCTAACTTTTGTATTAACGCAAAATGGCTTATGGCTGTAATGGCAAAGTTAATGCAACCACAGCAGAGAGAAGAGAGGCCCTCTCTGGTTAGCAGAGACTACTCTCTGACTTAGGCAGGCTAGAGTGGGAGAACCTGTGTATATAACCAGTGGGAATCTATCTAGAGGACATCTATCATTCAACCATACAACTGCACATCGCATCGTGTCATATCTTTACTCACACCATTCATTCTATCATTTTTATTATAAAGTCCAATGCAGTTAGTGTAAACTTATCTACATTATATTAGTGTCTTCATATCTCGTTCATTTAATCAAACCTAATTTCTCTCCTCAACAACTCCATTATATGGCTCTTTGAATGCTTTCACCTACTTGTTCATTCTTTCTGGTCATAGATCATAGTAAATTTAGTGGTGCTTTGAACACATGTATTTAAGGATCACTTTTTTTTCAACTAATTTTTCTATTAATTTATTGCGTAATTATTTTAAATAATAATATTTTCGTTTAAAAAAGAATTGTTCAATTTTATATTTGTATTAATTGAACGTGAAAAGAAAATATGAGTGTAATTAAAGTAATGCCTATTTTTTTTGAGGCGATCTCAACATCTTAACCAAACTCGTATGTGTCGTAGTCGATGGGTGGAAGCTCATACCCTTATCATTAACAATTTTTTTTTTTTTAAACAAATGTAAATTTAGCATTACATATGGGACTCGAACTGGAGACCTCCCAGTTACTCGCCCCCCTGAAAGTATGAGTATTAAACAAGAAATTTTTTTTATTCCTCCCATATACATCCCTCCGGACAAACTTGCCACCAAGGGTATTTTTTAGAGGGGAAAATAATGTATGTATCGTGTACATCAGTATCTTTTACTTAGTGAAAGATAACCCACATCATAATTCCACTCCATGTTTTTCCCTGCGGATTTGTTGTCTTTTGAAATTCGAGCGTGCGTTAAAAATAATTTCTTGATTCTTTTTTTATCTATATTCCAAACAAGATGGAAAGGTTGGTGAAAAGTGCTTTGGAATACGTATAAATTAATTCCTTGTGTCAAATTT
This sequence comes from Triatoma infestans, assembly GCA_011037195.1. Classification (NCBI taxonomy): domain Eukaryota; kingdom Metazoa; phylum Arthropoda; class Insecta; order Hemiptera; family Reduviidae; genus Triatoma; species Triatoma infestans. The sequence continues at coordinate 4,894 of JAAEAF010007655.1, forward strand.
GGAATTGAAGTTATCTCTTACAGCAATTTTTGGTACCTATGATGAAAGAATAAACGAAACAAGATTAGAAATTGGGAAAAACTGGAAAGTCTATCAGTGGCGGCTGATGTATAAGCACTACGACACTTGCAGCACCCCCAAAAAGTTACTACAAAAATTAATTTTTAAATTTATGATAAAAAATAATAATATCATAACAATCTTTGCGTAATTATTATTTAAATATCATTAATAAATCCGTTAAAAAAAAAAAATGAATTATTTCATCAAGTGTTGCTTGATGTTAACGCTGCCCAATTCGCAGTGTCAAAAAAATGGTCATATTCGGTTATTTCCGACAAACTTCGTTTACCTTAATAATGTGACCCAACTAGTGCTATTGTAGCTGCTCGCCGGGCAGCGTTGATTATAATTTTGTGAGATATAGTAGGTTATATTACACAAAAAAAAAGAAAGTTTTATTGTGTTCTTTACAGATTAAACGGTAAAACATGTTTTATTCAATAATGTTTTATTTTATAGAATTAAATAAATATTATTCTATAGGTTTATCAAGACGGGTGTGTTAGTGTTGAATACATAAAAATTGACATTACCCGAAACAATTGAAATAAAAAACAAAGGTCTGTTCCATTCCTAACATTATAATTCAGCAAATACCAGTTGATAACCACTGGCGGGGAGTGGACAAGAACTTCAACTGATTTATATTTTGGTGTCAGCCTGCAATGCTGTATCAAAGAAACTAATAATTATGCAACTGGATAAATGCAAAACTGATGCATTTTCTTCATACGTTAACTTCAAATTAAAAATTAATTTAAGAAATAAATTTTAGCTTCATTACAAGCTTGACTAAAATATGATGAAAAGTCTTTTGAATTGAATATTATGTCTCTAAATGGAAAAGCAAATTTATCGTATATATATATATATATATATATATATGTTTGGTGTTGGTGTGTGTGTGTGTGTGTGTGTGTGTGTGTGTGTGTGTATGTATACATATATACACCTATCACGGTTGAGGTAGGTGTCACAATCCGTGTGGCTTGTCCGTGTTTTTGTCCTGTCTGATATGTCGCAGAAAAAAATAAACATACGTGCCTGTCAAGACAGTATGGCGCGCCATCTATATCTAAATGCATAAACTAAATTAAAATGTCTTGTTTTTTTAATAAATCTTTTTCTTCTTCTGCCAAAAGAGAGAGAATATTGCAATGGAGACATAATCAAACTCACGTTTTCTTTGTACCAATAAAGCAAACATTTAAAATCTTTAATGGAAGCTTATAGTTGATATTCTATTTAGGACGTATCTGGGTAGTATAAATGGTCAAAACCAGGTAACCAGTAACATAAATCGGTTTACTATTACGTAAATATGTATCAATCATTTTTATTTGAACCATTTTGCTTTGAGAAAATTGATTTTTTTGGGGGGGATTCAAGGATGGGGGAAAAGTAACGTTAAGTTTTCCTCCAAATACTAATTCATAGCAATTTATAGTTCTGCCACCTATAATATTAATAATGTATAATGGGAATTGGAATCATTAAAGAACAACGAAGAAGCAGACATTAAATGAATCAAAAGTTAGTTACTTCCCTAGTTTAGACCAGACTAGGAAGGAAGGAGAGTTCGAGTTATAATAAATAGAGCGATGGCAGAACAGTTCGAGAGAGTTTACAACCGTTTTACAACAGTACAGTCCAGTCAGCAACCTATCTACTACCTTCTCATTACTCAGCCAGTCTGCCTCTTTATATTTCTCTGGCTACTTAACTTCTATTTTACTGTACAGTCCTTACCGTTTGTGTATTCTATTCTTAATAAAGTGTCCAGCACATCATCTAGTTTATTTCTCTAAAATCCATTCTCACTAATTCTCTTTTCATTCTCTCTAATGATAGTGGGGAAAAAATTAATGTGAATCACTCACACGACTTGTAGCAATTAGTACAATTCAATTAAAAAGACTCAGAATTCTATTCTGTAAAGTGCACTCCTGATTAAAAGAATTTCTTATAGCAATGCTTCTAATGTAAATTTATTATTATAATATATATGGGAGAACTTATTGTACTGATGCGGGAGACTTTAGAGGCAAACTTATTGTTTCTCCCCCAAGATCTCCTCGGAAAATCGTTTTTCCTGGAAAAAACATTACAAACAAAAATGGTAGACATTTATATGTGTAAAAATAGCATATGAAGTTTAAAGGAAATCGTGAAAAACCGCGAATCGTGAAAAAAAACAACAAACAAACAAAACAATTATTCAGTAAAGTCTTATTTCCAGGGTTTTGGATTTTGTTCACTACCTTGTGGTCGGATGTATAATGGGATCCGAATAGCGGAGAAGCACACATTAAATGAATCAAAAGTTAGTTATTCCCAATCTTGGCCAGGCAAGGAAGGGAGAGTTTGATTCATATAAATAGAGCGTTAGCAGGACATTTTTAACACAGTTTTAATAGTTTTACAACAGCACATCCAGTCAGCAACCTATGTATTATCTTTCTATTACACAGCCAGTTTGTCTCTTTATATTTCTCCCGCTGGTTAACTTCTATTTTACTGCAAAGTCCTTACCGTTTGTGTGTTCTATTCATAATAAAGTGTCCAACAAATCATCTAGTTTATTTCTCTAAAATCCATCCTCACTAAATTCTCTCTCCATTCTCTCTAATGATAGTGGGGAAAAAATTAATGTGAAACACTCACACAACTTGTAGCGATTAGTACAATTCAATTAAAAAGATGGTACATAAATTTATACATAGATATCCAGGGGCGGGATTGATTTAGTGGTTATGAACATGAGTTATAACTGAGAGGTTCCCAGTTTTGAGTCCAACATATAATTGGCTAAATTTGATTAAAAAAAAAAAGTTTTTTATGTAAAGTATGTACTTCCACCCCCTCCATGTTCTACAACACCTAATTTGATAGTTGGACGTTAAGCCCACTTTGAATAGGTGTGATGGGATTCGAATCATTACAGATTCATTGGATCTGAAGAGCGGAGAATCTTACATTAAATGAATCAATGATAATTTGCTCCCCACATAGCCCAGACTAAGAAGGGACAGTTCAGTTTATATAAATAGAGTGACAGCAGTACAGTAAAGGACAGTTTACTACCAGTCAGCAACCTATCTACCTTTTCATCACTCACCCAGTCTGTCTCTTTATATTTCTCTCGCTACTCCTTGCAGTTTATGTTGTATTCTATTCTATTATACTGTGTTCCAGCATATCATTGTAGTTTATTTCTCTAAAAAATCCATTCTCTCTCTCTACTTCTCTCAGTTTCTCACATCCATTACATATTCCATTACATTAGAAGCATTGCTAGGGTTCCAAATTTGAGTTCAATTTTTACAGAATTTTTCTGTGAGTTTCACTGAAAAAAACGACTGCAATGAATTAAAAAAGTATCACTTATAATATTTGAAATATTTTTCCCCCACAAAAAAAGAAAGAAATAATTTTCAACTGTTTATTCTTTTTCTTGTGGGTCCTGTCAGTTAGGTTTAAATTTAAACAACTGGCACAGGCGTTTTGGATGCTCCACCATTTTTTTGTTGTTTTCTTTATGCCAGCGTAAATAAACTTTATAAATGTGGGAATTTTACTGAAAATTTGTTAAATTAAATTTTATTAATTTGGAATGAGAGAAACTCGTGTGAGTGTTTCACACCAGAATTTTTATTTTTAATATTTCAATAAATACAATACATAAGATTAAATAAAATAGAATAAAACAACTTAAATACCTTTTTTTTTTTGATACATTACACATTTATATTTGTAAAACAAGAGATAAGGTTTTTGGTAGGGAATTATTATATGCTAGAGGGTTTTAAAGCAAAAACTTTGTGTTATGTCCCAAAGCAATGGAGTGTGTATGTTGTGCAGAAAAAAGGGATGGATAAGGGATGTTATGTAATGTGTCTGAGGGTTAGATGGCAGTTTTGTGTGTATATGTGTGTGTGTATGTTTCACCCACTAAAGAAAGAGTTAATGTAAACGTTGGGCTAGGATAACCGAGGAAAATCTACTGCCCCCTCTACTTTACGCCTGCTAGCTAAACTGTTGGTGTTTAGGAGGAAGAAGTCTTTGTGGAAGGCTATACAAAAAAAAAAAAAAAAAAAAAAATGGAAAGCAAAAGAAAAAAGAAAAACCATCATTTGTCCTGCCTCATTGTGAGGAAATTCCTACGACTGTTAGCCCCCTCCCGTCGCCCCCAAGTTGTGCCTGCCACTGACCACTATAAGAAGTCCTGAAGGGAAATGGATATTACTCCATTGCTAGTGTTATTGCTTTTTAAAAACATTTTATTGTTTTCAATATTTTTTTATTATTTTTTTTTAGATTAGTAAATTGATGTGTTTATTATAAAATCTTCAAAGGACCAAAATCTTCAAGTACCTACGAATAAAATTCGCATGTTACCCAAATAACGATTTCGTTGCAACTTTACTGAATTCTGTTCGGTATTCTGCAATGTTTTATTTTACTTTAACTTATTGCTAGTAAGATGAAGTATTGCAATCGTGTCCAAATTTTTGATATTGTGGTTTCACCGGAAATACACGTTTTGAGGTCCCCTAAGTCTGAAAAAAGTGATTTTTAGAAAATTGTCTCTGTATGTGTGTGTGTATGTGAACAGCATTGCTCAAAGATGAAAAATCGTCGAAAGTTGAAACTTGATATTCCGTTTAATTATCACAATGGGATCCGGACAGTAGGTTATCTGTCAAAATTCCTCAACTGGTAATACCACTTTACTAGTTAATTTTTTCTTACTTTTTTGCGATTTTCTCAAAAATGGTTCCAACAATTTTCTGGAAACTTGGTATGTCAACTACACATACAAAGTGCTACAACTTTTATTTAAAATATTTCTCCGGGAAAATTCATTTTTAAGCGTAGATTACAGTAAGAGTGGGGTTACGGTTTCCACTAAAGTGCTATTTCATTTTATTATACAATTCTATCATTTAAATAGTATTAATCAGAATTAAATGTGTCGTTGAAATTCCGAGTTTGAAGTTAATTGGATGATGGAAGGGCGTTTTTATTGAACTGTATTTTTTAGTTTTTTGGTATTTTATAAAGATTTTTTTTTTTTTTAACAAGAAATATGAATGACACTTATAGCAAGCTACAACTTTTATTTGAACCATTTCTCCTGATAATGTCATTTAAGGGGGGTTTTGGTTGGGAGGGGTGGGGTTATGTTTTTCTTTAAAGTGCTATCATAGTTTGATTATACAATTCTATCATCCAAATAAAAATTAATTAGAAATAAATAGAAGGTCAAAATTCCAAGCTTCATGAAAATTTGTATAGCGGAACTGTGATTTTACTGGACAATTTTTTCAGTTTTTAATGAACATTTTTTCAGGTAAACAGTCAGCAACCTATCTATACCACCTTTTCATCACTCAGCCAGTCTGTCTCTTTATATATCTCTCGCTACTTAACTTCTATTTAACTGTAAAGTCCTTGCAGTTTGTGTGTTCTATTCATTATACAGTGTTCAGCATATCATCTAGTTTATATCTCTAACATCCATTCTCTCTAATTCTTTCTCTCCTTCTCACAACCATTATAGATGCGTTGGCGGTACTTGAATGAATATCAAAATTTGAGGTTCCTGTGTTTTTTTTTAATGTTTGAGTATTTTGTTAAAAAAAATAAAAAATAAAAAAAAACACACACACACACATACACACAAACTATTTCAGACTATTCGCTAAAAATCAAAAATTTCGATACTAACATCGATATCAAAAAACCGTTTTTTTTTTCCTTGCACAAGGCACCTCAAATCATATACTTTATAGAAAATTTAATTTAGGAATTCTGACATGAATGCAGACTACCTCTTAAGCTGTATAGGATATAAAAAAGATTAATGTTTATAAACTTCAAAAAAATTCAAAAAATAAAAAATAAAAAATAAAAAAATAAAAAACGGAAAGGTGAAATACGAAAGTATCATTAATCAGTGTTAGTGATATAAGAAAATATTTTCCTTTTTTTTTTTTTTTTTTATCCATCTCATTTCCCCAACAGCTTAATGTCAGCCATTAGACTGATGCTTTCCCAAAGATTTCCATTAGTTCAACAATAAATCAAATATATAAAGCCAATTTTAACAATACAACATCCATACACCAACTTTATTGACTTTATTTTGATTTTATGAATATAAATACGAAACAGTTTATATTCTTCCTGTAAGTATATTTATACTTTATTAATTAGTAATTTATTTTTTTTTTATTAAGATAACCTAATAAAATTATTCATGAAATGAAACAGTGAAACAATGAATTTATTTTTAAATAATCTGTTGTGGAAACACAAAAACGATATATGTAAATAAATTTAATAATTTCTAAATCACAAGTATTTAATGAATATTTTAATACTTTTAACAGCACTTGTTGTTGACGAACAATATATGCTAGAAACGTTTAATAAATAGAAATTGAATTAAAAAAAAATATTAAAGGTGTAGGGGTAGTGAACTCCCACCACTCATCTACTCTAGCGGAGAGAAACAGCCCCTCTCGCAAAGAGAGGAGAGGCTTGGCCAGTATATACATATATATATATGAGAGATAGGCAATGAGAGATCATTCAGATAGAATTCTATTCTTTCACACTCCGTACATATCGTTTAGCCACGTCAGTCTGTCAGTTCAGTTAGGTTCTAAACTCTAAAGTGTAAAATCTTTGGTATACAGTCATATACGTATATATATCAATTATATATCTTAAACCAAATCTTAAGGTGTTTATCTTTCATCATCAACAACCAACATCTCCTCACAACACCCTTACATTGTGAAAGATAAACACCTTAAGATTTGGTTTAAGATATATAATTGATATATATACGTATATGACAAGGTTGCTGTTAATAGCGTTTGGTCCGGCCTTATCTCTCAAAATGTGGTTCCCTCTTCCAAAAAGTTCTTATTGTTTAATTCAGTGTCTAGGTCTATTGCCTGTTATGCAGCTCAGATATGGGGCTATCAACGCTATGAGGAGGTGTTAGAACAGTTGTTAAGATTTTTTATTAAAAAACTGTATTCACTGCCTAATATTACCCCCAATTATATGCTCTATGTGGAGACGGGTGTGGATTTACTCTTGTTGTTTACTTTAAGGATGCATTTCAATTACTGTCTGAAGGTGTTGAACCTGCCTCAATCTAGACTCCCCAGAATTTTGGCGTTGGAAGTAATCAAACAGAACGCCTATTGGTTTGGTAGTTGGATAAGGTTGGCGGAGAAATATGACTGTGTGTTTAGCCCCTCTATTAATGACTGGGAGTGTTGGAGAGATCAGCTGGCAGCGCTGATAGTCAGGATTAGAACGGTTCATCGGGAAGAAGTTATTGCGTCGGCTAGGGCATCCGTTAGATTTTCACATTATGGACAGTTGGATTTGAATGAAATGCTATTTTCCTTTGAACGGCACGATGATAATTGGACATATACACTTCAGCATTTGCGATGGCTTTTTAAGCTAAGAGGTGAACTTTTATTCCTGAATCACATTCCTTGGCTGGAAAGGGATGTCCAGACGTGTTCTTTATGCAATTTAAATGCTAGAGAAGATATCGTTCACTTTCTTGCAGTCTGCCTTATACTGACGGAATTCCGATTGCGTTACTTGGGAATCTGTACCCTCGCTGTGATTTCACTGAGAGATTATTTAAATGCTCTGGACTGTCGTGGTCTTATAAATTTCGCCAGGTCTGCTTGGCGCTACCGTTTTCAGTTGGTGCAGGAATTTAATTTTTGAATGTTGTTAATTTTCATCATGTAACTTAATTTGGTATTATTATAATTTATTTATGTATCATAAGTTTTTTGTTTTTATACTATTCTTTGGATTATGTAATCTTGATAAAAGTTTATTTTTCCATTTAATTAACGGCATTAATTCCTTAAATTAAATTAGTAATTTATTTACTTGGCATTTATTACATTTGATTGATGATGACATTTATTGTTTTTGGTAATATGAAGTTGTTGGTTCATGTGTATTAGGATTTAAATTGGTTTTGTTTTACATCAACTTCCGGCTGACGGATTTCCCAAGCCGTATATACTTCTGTTTTCAGTTTTGCTATAGAAATGTTTATTTGTGTTTTAATAAAGTATATTATTATTATTATACGTATATGACTGTATACCAAAGACTTTACACTTTAGAGTTTAGAACCTAACTGAACTGACAGACTGACGTGGCTAAACGATATGTACGGAGTGTGAATAAGATTCTATCTGAATGATCTCTCATTGCCTCTCTCTCTCATATATATATCCACTGGCCGAACCTCTCCTCTCTGTGCGAGAGAGGCTGTTTCTCTCCGCTAGAGTGGATGAGTGTTGGGGGTTCACTACCCCTACAAAGGCTATCCTTCATAGTCGACCAGAACTGGTCTAAAGTCTTTTAGAAAAAGATTTCAAATAAAAATGATAGGCCTACATATATTTGTGCAGTAAATATATTGATTTTTACTCTTCAGTAAAAGTACCCCTGGTTAATTTTTTTATTTTTCTAGGAGGCTTAAAAGCTCACTTGTCCGGTAGTGGACTGTGTAGCCTGTAATGAGAGAACACCATTCATTAATATGAACTATTCTGCAATTTTATAACAACTAAGATCCTATGAAACTAAAGACGTAAGACGTACAAAATTTAATGAAATTCGTCGGAGTTTGTCGAAATTCGTCGAAAAACTGAAAAAAAAACTGTACAGTAATTAATTTTCTGGAGACTCGGAATTTTGTCCATCTATTTATTTCTAATTAATTTTGTTTGGATGGTAGAATTGTATAATCAATTATGATAGCACTTTAGAGAAAAACATAACCCCACCTCTCCCTCAAAATCCCCGCCCCTCCTGATAATGTCATTTCAGGGGGGCGGGGAGTTTTGAGGAGAGAGGTGGGGTTATGTTTCTCTAAAGTGCTATCATAATTGATTATACAATTTTTTTCGCCCCCCCCCTAACATCCAAAATTTTTTTTTTCAGTTTTTCTGGGTATTTTCCCTCCAAAAAGTGCTCCAACTGATTTTCAAATATGTATAGTGTGAACTACACATATAAAGACTACAACTTTTTATTGGAAACATTTCTCCTGATAAGGTCCTTTAAGGCTGGGGGGCGGGGGATTTTGAGGAGAGTGGGATTATGTTTTTCTCTAAAGTGCTATCATAATTGATTATACAATTCTAACATCCAAGCAGCTAATGTGGGCGGTTCCTTATGATCGGTTGGTTTCTGTTCGGGCACGCCTAAAATACGTCACGGCAATGTGACCCGGGAATATCTCACAGCGATCCATTATATTACTTTCTCTTACTTGTAGTAAGAAGAAGTATTGTAATCGTGCTAAATATTCGAAATCAAGTTTTCACCAGAAATATCCGTTTTAAGGTCCCCTGAGTCCCAAAAAGTGGTTTTCAGAAAATTGTGTGTGTGTGTATATGTGAACAGCACAGCTCTAAAAACAAAAAATCGTAGAAAGTTCGAACTTGATATTCCGTTTAGGTATCACCATGGGTTCCGACAGTGGGTCATCTGTCAAAATTCCTCAACCGGAAGTATCACTTTACTAGTTAGTTTTTTACTTTTGTGCGTTAGTTTTTTTTTTTTTTTACTGATTTTCTCAAAAATAACTTTCTTTTTTTGAAACTTGGCATGTCAACTACACGTACAAAGAGCTACAACTTTTAATTAAAACATTTCTCCGTGAAAATTCATTTAAAAACACTTTTGAAGGATGTGTTGGGTTAGGTTTTCCTCTAAAGTGCTATTTCAGTTTACTGTACAATTCTGCATTTAAATAATATTAATTAGAATTAAATAAGTTTAAAGAAACTCGGACTTCCGGAAGTGGGTTTTTACTGATATGTATTTTTCAGTTTTCTGGTATTTTCTCCAAAAAAGGCTCCAACGATTTTCAATATAGTAGTAGTGTGAACTACACATATAAAGAGCTACAACTTTTTATTTGAAACATTTCTCCTGATAATGTCATTTAAGGGGGGGGCGGGGATTTTGAGGGAGAGGTGGGGTTATGTTTTTCTCTAAAGTGCTATCATAATTGATTATACAATTCTACCATCCAAACAAAATTAATTAGAAATAAATAGATGGACAAAAGTTCTTGTCATAGCTCAAAGAGATCACTCTCTAAGCATCACATATTGAAAGGAAAAGTTAAGGAGAGTAGAAGAAGTTGAGGTTTGCATATAAGGCCAATTGTCTCACATTCTGTCTTTCATTGAAGTCTCATTCAACGACCATCGTTCAACACCATCACTCTGCCAGTAAATCTGTCACTTTTTTTTTTTTTTGAGGGAAGCGTAATTTGCCAGTTTCCCCCAGGACCCTCCCTAAAATTCAATTTTCTCGAATAAAGTTACAAACAAAATTGATATGTCTCTCTTTTGTATAGTCCAAAAAGTGAAAATATACCAAGTTAATGAAAAACCCGAGCCGAGGATGTTTTCTTTGAAGAAAGCCGCAAAATACTAAAAAAAAAAAAAAAAAAAAAAAAAAACAAAAAACGCTTGCTCTGCAAAGTTTTCCGGTCGACCCATTTTTTTTTTCAAACTCTGAATTTTGGCAACATATTTAATTCTAATTTATATAATTTATATAGATGATAGAATCGTATATTAAACTGAAATAACACTTTCCCTCCCTCCAGATAAAGGTTTCAACTAAAAGTTGGGGTCTCTTTCATAGAAAATCGCCAAAAAAAAAACATTACTGAAAAATCGATTCAATAAAGTGGTACTTTCGATTGACGAAATTTGACAGGCAACCAACCATACACAGAAACTCAGAAACTGAAAATTTGATATCATCGAAATGTTGACATCATTGTAATGCTTAGTAAGAGAAAGGTAAAATAAAAAAATCCGGAGACATTTTAAGAATATTTATATAATAGCTACAAACATGGTAGCAGCCTACCCAAACATATTAGAAGCCAACATAAAACAATGTTAAATGCAATTCACTTGAACAATGGGTTCTTGTAACAGCACCAGAAAGGTTATTAATTTAAACCACCCTTAGTTAACCATTTGTTAATTTAACATGAAATAAAATAAATATTAATTAGAAAACTTTTAATTAACTCTATATTTTCTTCAATTAGAAATAATTAATATAAATTTATTATTGTATACATATTAAATTTGATTATAGTAGCAATTATTATAAGACAGAATATTATACATTCATCACCAGGTTGTGAGAGAGCTATAACCTATGGGTGACCATATAGCTAAGCCACACAACAAGATAATAGTGGCGTTTGTATGCGCCATACTCGGCCATTATAATACACAACTATGCGGCCATATAATGTACCTTACTTTAAACTAATGAATTAACCAGATCAAACCTACTCTAGTTACCGCCGGTTTTAACTCTTACCCACTAGTATATACGCTCATATGTGTACTAAAATGGGCCGTTAAACTTAAATAATAAAATAATAAAGCTGCATCTCATTTAATACTAAATTAAGTACGTATTAATTTGTAAAATTACAAGAGTAGATGATATTATGTATCAAATTTAAATTCTATTAATTTCTTTTATTATAATAATTATAAATTTAATTGATTCAAAATTGAAATATTTAAATATTTAAAATTATTATTATTATTATTATTTTTTTTTTTTTCCAAATTCCTCGCGGCCCGCAGGCAAGGGAGCCACCTGGATCACTATAAGTGAACATTTTTCTTCTCTTTGACAGTTTTTAATTTTTTGTATTTTTATGTATTTCTATATCAGTAGTAGGCCGACTTGGCCATCGTTATGAGGGGTCCCGCGGCCCTGGCTCGTCCTTTCCCTGCAGCAAAATCTCCCTGACGATCCTACAGGAATGGAGGATTACAGCTTGCTGCATTGTCTTTCTATTAATCTTAAGTTTGAGCAGTCTACCCTGGATAGCGCGCGGGATTAAACCAGCTGCAGAGATGACAATCGGCACAATATCGACAGATTCAACGTCTCTCCAAAGAGAAGCAACCTCAGCTGCCAGCGGCCTGTACTTAATCAATTTCTCATTGACGGCCCGCACAACATTAGCCGAGTCCGGGACTATGACATCTATTATATATACCTTATCCTCACTCTTATTGTGCCACACAATATCAGGTCGGGTGCCCTCTACTGTGTGATCCGTGAGCACCACGCGATCCCAATAGAGTGTGTGCCCGGAACACTCTAGCACCGGTTCGGGATCATACTGGTAGTAGGGTGGGACGACTGAGCGAATACCCAACTTCAATGCCAACTCCCGGTGCAGAATCTTGGCCATACTATTGTGCCTCTTAAGATACTCTGTCTGTGCCAACATTGGACAGGCAGAAAGAAGGTGGTGGATCGTCTCTGGGGCAGAGTGGCATAATCTGCACTTGACATCCTGGACACTGACATCTCCTATAATATAACGCATATAGTACCTGGTAGCCACCACCTGATCCTGAATGGCAATTAGGGTCCCCTCAGTTTCTGGTAAAGTTGCCCATGGGTAAGCCACATCACTGACGCCCCTTTGTCTATGGCGTCACCATCTAGCGCTGTGGGGTATTGTCCATGTAAGGCCTGGCACGCCATGCTGCGGCCATATCAGTGGTGGAGTCCCGAACCTCCGTCACCCCCGACGCCACCCTGTGTAAATCTAAAGGGGTATATCCCTTATCAGCCGCCATTACTGCCCCGATCAGACTCGAGTCCCGGTGGGTATAGAAATAAGCTCTCATTATTATTATTATTATTATTTGTCTGTGGGGAGGGACAAAACCCTACGCTATCCAAAACCCCACTGGGCCCATATAACTACCCCAAGAAAAACAACAACAAACCGGGTCTCGAACAAATATCCAGAGCCAGGTCTAATCCATCTAAGATTCACCGCAGTCCGAACAGATCGGACAATAACCTTAAGTGGAAATAGCCTAAGCTCTTCCACAGACATCCTATTCCGACCAAAGATCCTGAAACTAATTTCCTCACAACCCAGGCAATCTGCCAAAAGATGGATGGGTGTTTCCTTCTCTATCTCATAGACTCTACAAAATGGATCCGTCATGAGCCCCATTACGTAGAGATGTCTCCTTAAACCACAGTGTCCAGTAAGGGATCCAACCACATGTCTGAGAGAGTTCCGTGAAAGACACAGCAAGGTTTCACTAATAGCCCTGTCCGGATCCCCGATGAGCATCTTAGACTGTGGACGGCAACCAACTGTGCTCGTACATAAGAATGAATACTGTGAAGCTGTCGAAGACTGGAAGCCTGACAGAGGCTCGGAACCAATGAAAGGAAGAGAGGCGCCTAATTTGGCAAACCTATCCACCTCCTCATTCCCAAAAATTCCTGTATGATCTGCAGACTAGAAGGACATCCTTCAAAGATGAAAGCTCTTTATATCTTTTAGAACATTCTAACATCAACCTGGAAGTGAAGGCATATGAACTCAGCGCCTGCAGCGCAGCTTGGCTGTCCGAGTAGATACAAACACCTTTTTAAGTTAGTGTTACGTACCCTCTCATCCAAGATAGGATTTTAATATTATATATAAATCTGGATGGTGGATTTTATACTTGGTTTTTAGGACATAGTGTGGGGCAATACTATAGTCCATCAAATACAGCATTCCAACAAAAGTAAACAGTCAGTTCAGAAGTAAGACGTAAAAGTCAGAGGGAGATTAGCTCAGTGGTTTGGACTAGCAACACGGAGGCACTGGATTTGAGTCCAGCAGGGCTCGGCTATCCTTAGTTTTTGCTCGCCCTGGAAATCTCTACTTCTCTCAGTGTACAACAGTGTTGTCTGTAAAGGCAGAACAATGTCTGGAAGCCGGCAGAGCACTGAGAAGACTCCAAATTTTGAGGTAGCTATATGGAGTTAGAGGGGCTTGGTGTACTCCAAACAGTTAACAAACCGAAAAAAAAACTGGAGTCCCAAAACTCATTATAGTAATTTTTTTCTAGAATAATTCTTGAAATAAAAGTGATCGGTATAATATATATTATACACATATGCAGTTGGCTTAAAAAATTTAAACATTTAAAAAAAAAATTATTTATTATAAATGCTTTCAAAAAATCCCGATAAACTTAGAAAAACCATTCAATAAAGTCAGATTTCCGATTTTTAATGAAAATTCGATTTCGGAAGATTGACACATTCATAATCTTACTTTGACTAGTAATTAATATAATCCTTTTCATTCCCCTGCTAGAAAACAAACTGCATATTGAATTAAATTTATTATAAAGATTAATAATAATAATTATTCTTGTTATTACATGTTTTCATTAAACTGTGTATATATGTTATTTGACACGGAATAATAGCTAAAATATTCTAGATAGCGGGACGTAAATAAGCATTGCGTGATCTAAACGGTAGATTTTATTGGGTTATGTTTTACACCGGATATTACTAGATTATTTTATCATAACTACTTCCTAAACCTAATTTTTATTTATTAAACTGTTAAAAATTTATGTTTAAATTCTGTGTTTATTATATAATGAATAAATTTGTATGTATAACTTATCGTTTACAGTAATTATTTTATGGTTGTTCTATAATTATAAACTCTTTTTACTTTACCTTAGCCCTAAGTAAAAGGAAGTATTGTAATCGTGTCAAATTTTCGATATAGAGTTTTCACCGGAAATATCCGTTTTGAGGTCCCCTGGTCCAAAAAAGTGGTTTTTTGAAAAGGGTCTCTATTTTGTGTGTGTGTGTGTGTATATGTTTGTTTGAACAGCATAGCTCAAAAACTAAAAACCGTAGAAAGTTGAAACTTGATATTCCGTTTAGATATCACTATGAGATCTGACAGTACGTTAACTGACAAAATTCCTCAACCGGTAGTGCCACTTTACTAGTTTTTTTTTTTTACTTTTTTGCGTTTTTCTCAAAAATGACTCCGACGATTTTCTTTAAACTTTATATATAAACTAAACATACAAAGATGTACAACTTTTATTTAAAACATTTCTCTGGGAAAATTTATTTAAGAGTACTTTTAATAAGGTAGGGGTGGTGGTTTTTCTCTAAAGTGCCATCATAGTTGATTATACAATTCTATCATCCAAAGAAAATTAATAAGAAATAAATAGATGGCCAAAATTCCGAGTTTCAAGGAAACTAGTGAACCGGAAGTGCGCTTTTACTGAACAGTTTTTTCAGTTTTCGAAGAATTTCATTAAATTCGGTACACGAATTATAAAATTTGTCAATTATAATTTTGAGAACTGGAGTGAGAGAAAGTTGTTTAAGTGTTTCACACCAGATTTTTTTTTAAATATAAATTAATTTTAATAAAAATTGCTAACGAATTTGAGAACTGAGGGTATTCTTAGTGTAAGTTGAGGCAATCGAAGGCAGATTTTGAGCCCTCTCCTTTTTATTGTAAGGAATGCAGCAAGAATCACAGTACGTGGGCACTGGAAGCTGAAAGCAGAGTATCTAATTCAGGTGATAAACTTCACCACAATCTTGATATATGGTATGAAGAGCTAAGAAAGGAAGGTCTGCCGATCAATGTCACAAAAACGGAAAGTATGGTAATTGCGAGAGAAAAGGTGACCTCAAGGCTGAGAGTAGGAGTGAAAATATAGGGCTTACATATACAGCAGTAAGTCCATGGGCCTTATCATGGACGAATCGCCATCAGACCATAGAAATGAAGTATTCAGAAAAGTAACTGGCAAGACACGTTGAGTTCGGATGAGAATCAGAGCTGAGCTAGATAGTATACCCCTTCCAGGAAATTATTAATGACGGCCAGATAAGATGGTTCGGCCATATTTAGAGAATGAATGATTGCCGATTATATTTAGCGAAAATTTTGGGTACCCGGTTACAAGAGGTAGGAAAAGATTGACATAGCAAGACAACACTATGGTAGCATGCCGTGGAAAAAAATATATTCTGGAACCATGCCAAACTTCACTGCCAGAACAGATGGGAATGCTGGCAGCTTTATCATATCTGTTCTCCTAACGGTAGAAGATTGTTTCATTAAGTGAACGAGATTTGATCGTAATCGCCTCATAGGAAGAGCGTTACTGAAGTGCTCTTATATAGCCAAGGAAGTGAGCCTTTATGCTGCAATTCAATAGGCCATACTAGTATAGGTTACTAATACATAGTGGTTGGAAATTAAGGGTAGATAAAAAAGTTGTATTATCTATTACCAAAATGGTTGTAATTATATTATAATGATATTAATACATATCAATTTAATATTGATTTATTATATATATTGAATTGAATTATTTATTTATTTGTTAAGATTATACAATCTTTACAAAGAGAGTTGGCTTAACTATTTTTAACTATTTTATTACAAACAGTGTAATTATTATAAACCATTGACAGTACCAAAATTAATGTTAAGAATATTAACACATATAAAGCAACATAAACATAAGAAAATAAACTAAAACTTCTCTAAACAAGGAAACCAAAACAAAGTACTTGTATTTAAAAAAACAAATTTTTTTTTTTTTCCTTTTTTTTTTTTGACTAAAGACTAAACAAAAACATTCACTATATCCTGCCTAACTAAACAAAAATATCTCAATTAATTAAAAGACAAATGCAAAGATAATAAGAGAAAGTGTTTTGATCATAAGTATATAAGTTAACAACAATCAGGATAGTAAACAATTTTTTAATTTATTTCTTTTGTTGATAGCGTTCATTGTAAATAAGTATAAATGTTTTTGTTTAATAACACATTTAGTCGAGAATAATATTGATAGATCACAGGTATCAGAGGAATGAATGTAAAGATATTGATGACGTAACCGTTCATAGAAAGGGCAGAGCCAAAAGAAATGTTGAAGATTATCAGAACTATTAGACGTACAGGTTGGACAAAATTTATCTGGGCAAAACTGTATTTTCTGCTTGTTTATATAAATAGAAGGGCCACAGTCCCAAAATAAACGAAGTTGACATAACAGTCTCAATATGTTGATATTATTCCTCTTTAAATATTCCTCCTCCTGACCCAAAGAGCTCACGTTTCTAAAAATACTATTATATTTTGAATTTATAACTTTTCTATGTCCAAACTTACAAAATTGTTTTTTAGTTTCTCCTTCATATCTCTTAGATTAATTTGAACAAAATGAACATCTTGTCGATTCCAAACATCCTGAGCCCCTATAATACCCAAATTTCCATCAAGTGATGCAGCCCAATTGAACGGTATAAAGCTATTATTTCTCAGCTCAACAAGACGATTATAGCATTGCTTTAAAAGAGTGTGTTAAGGAACGGATAATATTTTATACCAATAATTCAACATTCTATTGAATACCTCAGCCTTCAAATGTGGCATGCCAGTTTCTAGCCGGACGTATGCACTCGGCGTATTAAGTGGGAGGTGTAGTAAATATTTGAAAAACTTAACTTGAACACTCTCTAATTTATCACAATATGCAGAAGCCCAGATTTCAGAGCAATATAAAAGTACAGAGTTCACCATCGACTTGAATAAAAGAGTTTTAGCTCGCCATACGTCACAGTTATAATAAGATAGAATTTTGATTACTTTAGAAATCGCAACATTACTTTTAATTCGGAAATGATCGGCTGCCCTGGCGAATTTACCTGATGACGAAAGAGGAACCCCTAAATATGTAAAAGAGTGAGAAACTTATAATGATATTAATTACATAAGCAAGGCCAAACTCCTTGCTGTGAAGGAGTATCCCTTAATAGTATTATGTAAAGTGGTGTATAATGAATGGTCGTATTGGGTAGCACAAGCGATTTTTGTAGCTAAATTGATTTTTAAACACAAATGTTTAACATTATTACTGGCTCCGAAGTTAAGAGAGTGAATAACTGTTCTTAGTCGAATGATGCTAGCTGAATGCTAAAATACGACTGTCTTGTACTTGATCCGCTACACTACTGGCTGAATAATACTCGCTTGTTCTAGAGTGGGGTTTTCTCCTATAAAGCCGTTGGCCAAGGAGTATTGTCTTGACTAAGGGTATCTTCTCCCCAAATTTTTGCCAACCAGCGTACAAATTTCCTTTAACTAATATTTCTAAAATATAACTTTCTGAGTTTCCATCACAAAAACAATAAATAAATACATAGGCGATTTAGCCTACTGGATGTAGGAATTTAATTAGATCTATATTGCAGCAGGCCAAAATAACTTTTTGTGGAAGAAGCGCTGTAATTTTTTAGCCTCTTCAAATTGCTTACATCCCGGACACTTGAGCCGCATAACACATACTAATTAATAGATAGATAGATAACAAGCTTTATTACTAATATATAGAATAATAATAAATAGAAGTTCCAATGTACATTAACATTATAACCATCCTACATTGTTTATATAGGGATTTTTGGGATAAGGCGAGGAATAATATGCAGGAAAAAAGGGGAAAAAACCTGCAGCTTTAGGAAAAATGTAAGGAGAGAGGATGGGTTCAGTCTTTTATGCCTGTAATGTATGGAGGGATCATAGGAGGCTATTACATGGCAGAGTGGATTGTGGGATGACAGTCTAGAGTGGGGAGAGGAGTTTCAGGAGATGATTTTGGATGAAGGAATAAACTGGGGCTACTGAATATTTTACATGATTTTGGTGTGTCGTGGTGAATCAGTCAGAACGCAAGTTTTAGGAATTCGTACTGGATTAGCTGAAGTTTTTTGATGTTATCGTTACTAGTAAGGCTCTAGGCGGTGGAAGTGTAAAGTAACATCGGACTGATGACTATTTTTGTACAGTAGGAGTTTGTGTGGTCATTTTTTGAGTCGCGTGACAGTAACGGAAAGAGTAGTCCATTTTTCCAGAATTCAGTTTGTCCTGTACGTGGTTCGTGAAGTTCAATTTGTTGTCCAGAGTTATTCCGAGGTACTTGGCGTTGTTATTACAATAATTAATTAAAGTTTTATTAAACGTTATATTACAAGCCTCTGCATTTTGAAACAAACGTAAAAGTTCTTGTATATAATACTATTATAAATAATCTGGTATGAAACACTCACACAACTTTCTCTTACTCCAGTTCTCAAAATTATAATTGACAAATTTATATAGTTTGTTTATCAAATTTAATGAAATTCGTCGAAAACTGAAGAAAACTGTTCAATAAAAGCGCACTTCCGGTTTACTAATTTTCTTGAAACTCTGAATTTTGGCCATTTATTTATTTCTAATTAATTTTGTTTGGATGATATAATTGTATATAATCAACTATGATAGCACTTTAGAGAAAAACATAATCCCACCCCATCCCTAAAAGTGTCCTTAATGAATGAATTTTTCCAGAGAAATGTTTTAAATAAAAGTTGTACATCTTTGTATGTTTAGTTTATATAAGAAGTTTCAAGAAAATCGAAAAAAAAAAAAAAACCTAGTAGAATAGTGGTACTTCCGGTTGAGAAATTTTGACAGATAACGTACTATCAGTTGCCATGGTGATACCTAAACGGAATATCAAGTTTCAACTTTCTACGGGTTTTCGTTTTTGAGCTATGCTGTTCAGATATACTCATACACACACACACACACACACACACACACACACAGACCATTTGCTAAAAAACCACTTTATTTGTCTCAGAGGACCTCAAAGCGGATATTTCCGGTTAAAACTCCATATCGAAAGTTTAACACGATTACAATACTTCCTGTTACTAGGAGTAAGAGAAAGTAAAAAAAAAAAGAAAATGCAGAAAGTAATATATTCTTTTGAAATATATAATAAATTCAATTATGTTATAAATAATTTCAAATAAAAACAAAATTAAAAATTCAATGCTTTGTAATATATTTTATTTATGTTCAGTAGAAAGTGAATCCTTTTTTTTTTTTGTTTTTACGATAAACGGGAGAAGGGCGAAGAATTTCAAGCTACATTTAATTTTAAAAAGAAAGTGTGACGCATTTTTATGTTTATGTTATAGTTATGGTACTTATTAAAGACACTTTTTCCATTTTACTAATGTCAGTTGAATGATCCTATTCTCAGAATTATTACGCTGTAATATTCTATTAGGTATTCCACTTTTCTTTAGATTCCTCTTCAGACGATTGAAAATTACATTTGGCTTTTCTTCCTTTCTTTATTTTCCCCAACAATTTTTATCAATAAAGGTGCGGCAAATAATCTTTTGAGTTTTTTTATGTCGTTAAAGAATTATTTTATTCTGGTCTTATTATTTTCACTTTTCATAGTACTGACTTACTTTTTCACTTTTCACTTACTGATTAAAAAAAAAAAGAAAAAGACTATTAAGATTGGTTTATATTATAATATTCGTGTTTGTATTCATATATAACTTTACATTGTTTTTTTCGCTATGTAATGGGGGAAATAAAAATATCTTCAAAAACATAATAAAATGACTGAAATAATATGGAAGTCTTTCGGTTTAAAATCCCATTCATCATTTTCTTCGTAATTTTACTCAAAAATGATTCAAACGATTTTTTTTTTTTTTTTTTTATTAAACCTGCTCTACAAATATGACGAATATACACAAAATCTAAAGATGAATAATTTGGGGCGTTGGTGGTGGGGGGTGGGAATTGATTGAATGTGAAGGACTGCAAAAATAAGACCTCCTTTTCAAGCTATCATTTCACCAAACTTTGACATCAATTTTTCATCTAAAAATATTATGGATATCTAAGATCTATTAAATTACATTGCGTGCGCCTATAGTTCCTATATGTATCCTGAAGAGAATTTTATTACATTATCGGTTGAGCCCCTCTATGTGAATGTAGTTTGCTTGTATTTTTATTAGTGTGAATGTATTTATTAGTAAGATCGTATTTATTAGTGTGCGTACATTTATTAGTGTGAATGCATTTATTAGCGTAAATGACTTTGTGAATGGGAGTGTACGTATTTTTAAGATTTAATTCATTTTAAGGGGTGTAGGAATATTTATAAGAGTAATTATACCCAAAATAGATTTAGGAAACTTTCAGGGAGAAAAAAATTTATAAAAGTATTCCCCCTGAAATGTATTTAGTATGTTGAGTTGTTGTGTGTTTGTGGTAGTTGGTGTAGCACGAGCGGTTTAGTAAAAGGGCTTGTAGATATATATGTTTAAGAGAGAAGTAATAAGAATAATTAAGAAAACACTGGTAGATTAAATTAAATAAATTATCTTTAAAGATATTTAAAAATATTTTACAATATCACAACTATTATGTTTATGAAATTAAGTATTTATCTAGATTAAATGCAAGGCTCTTATGTTTTAACTTAAGGTGGCACTGATTTTTAGAGAGCGATTCCTGAAGCAAGTGTTCTGGCTTTGAAAGCAGAATGCAGACTGTCTTGAAGGAATGCCCTCTCTAACGGGGGGATTTTCTGTTACAAAACAGTTGGCCAAGTGGCATTGTTATTTTTCTAACGGATTCCTGTGCTTTTGTCTCTTTAGCAACAATGACCTTACATTTTAGTACCTGACTTTAAAATACATTATTTTTGCCAAAATTATTTCATTTAAAATATTTTACAAAACTATTTATTTTTGCATTTCTTCTTCCATTACATTTATTTGGGTGTGTTGAGTTGTTGTAATGTAATAGCTTGTGGCATGAACGGTTTTGGAAAAGGGGCTTGTAAGTATATATGTTTAAGAGAGTGAAGTATCAGAAATAAGAAAGTAGTCACCACTGCTAACAATAAATATATTCTATTGAAATAATAACTACAAGTTATTTGCAAGATGTAATAAACTTATTAATATGCATTGTTGCTAAGAGAGCGAAAAACAAGTGTTCTGCTTCGGTGTCTATTACAAACTGTCTTAATAAATGATCTAGAATAAAGGCAAATCTCTATCACTGGCATGAGTTTAAGAGAGCGATTTCTGAAGCAATGTTCTGGCTTTGAGCAGAATGCAGACTCTTGAAGGAATGCCCTCTCTAACGGGGGATTTTCTGTTGCAAAACAGTTGGCCAAGTGGCATTGTTATTTTCCTAACGGATTCCAGTGCTTTTGTCTCTCTAGCAGCAATGACCTTAAATTATAGTACCTGACTCTAAAATACATTATTTTTGCCAAAATTATTTCATTTAAAATATTTTACAAAACTATTTATTTTTGCATTTCTTCTTCCACTACACCCCCAACACGCAAATAGCCTTTAGAAAAGAAGAGGTTTAAGGTTTAAGAGCTTAGAAGATAAAAGTAAATTCAAGAAAAATTTGAATAAAAAAGTAAAATACAATAAAAAAAGCAGTGTAGGCAAGAAACTCAATTAGTGTTTTATCAATACACTAATTTATCAGTAAGAATACACCATCCAAATGATTCGCACTCCCCCTCATCGACCGGTTCGATGATGTAAGAGGGGATGCGTGGAATCGTGTTCTAAACAGGAAGCACCACCTACCTTGCTAGACAAAGTATTGCGTTGGTTGTCATAAGTAGTAAAGAACAATGCCATCCCACCTTTTGAAGACATAGTTTAAGAAGAAAACTTCTGAGAGGTGCTAATGACCCCACTGCTATCGATGCGCTGGGAAAAAAAAAATTATCGGTTGAGATTCAGTTTAATAACAGGAAACTGTATTCAAAACAAATTGTTTAAAATAATTAAAGGAAATAAAATTTTGACCAATCCTATTTAAAACAAGCCTTTACCATCTTACTGGAATAGTTTGGGTTTTTAAGGGGGCCGTTTCGCAGTGAACATTTTTAGCCCAGCATCGGTGAGTTATAGTTAATAGTGGATTAAGGTTTATAGCAATTACAAAACTAGTGGAAGGAAACCGCTCTTCCCTGACCAGGTCCTGCAATAAAGAACCGCCATATCAAATTCTATGAGCAGTTGTGGGCATTTTTTTTTTATTACTTCCACTTACTAAGAGGAAGCCCGCCAGGGGTATCTGTTGCATGCAATTACTTGGGGAGTAGCTAACCCACAGGTTACCACAGCTCAGTACTTCATACACTTCCGTCAGAACAGTACACAATACACTTAAACTACATACACTCTACAATTGGCGTAAGCCAAGGGAGAAGGAAGGGATTAGTCCAAACGCTGGACTAGCAACGCGGAGGTCCCGGGTTTGAATCCAGTATGCTGCCCTTAGATTTTCTCATCCTAGGAGCCTCTACAATTCACTGTACGGTGATGAGCAGTGTTGTCTGTAGCTAGATGAGACCACTGCTTGGCGGCCGGTAGTGCACTGAGAAGACTCAGTGGGGGGGCACAATAGTACTTTCAGGTAGCAGTGCGATAATCCCCTCCCTACAACAATCTACATCTACTAAGAGAAAGTATTGCAATCGTGATAAATTTTAGTTATCCAAGTTTCATAGGAAAATTCATGTTTTGTGGTCAACTAAGTTCGAAAAACTGGTTTTTAGCCAATGATCTGTGTGTGTGTGTGTGTGTGTGTGTGTGTGTGTGTTTGTGGAAAAATTTATATTTTAACCAATTACTTTTAAGTTTAACGTAGGTTTAGATTATTTTAGAATGCGCAGAAACATTTTTTTAAAAGTATTGCACATCGAACTATTTTTTTTTGTAAAATATGTTGCCGGGATGTTGAGTGTCAACAATATTACTTAAACATGTAGGGGTAGTGAACCCCCACCACTCATCCACTCTAGCCGAGAGAAACAGCCCCTCTCGCACAGAGAGGAGAGGCTCGGCCAGCGTATATATATATGAGAGAGAGACAGTAAGGGATCATTCTGTTCAATTCAGTCTTACACATCAGACATCATTCTGTTGATTCACACTCCGTACATATCATTTTAGCCACGTCAGTCTGTCAGTTCAGTTCAGTTCTAAATTCTAAAGTGTAAAGTCCAGTTCTAAAGTGGGCAGTCAGTTATATATATACACATATCAGTTATATATCTTAAACCAATCTTAAGGTGTTTATCTATTCATCATCATCAACAACCAACATCTCCTCACAACACCCTTACAATGTAGGGGTAGTGAACCCCCACCACTCATCCACTCTAGCGGAGAGAAACAGCCCCTCTCGCACAGAGAGTAGAGGCTCGGCCAGTATATATATATATATGAGAGAGAGACAGCCGAGTATCATATTCTGTTCAATTCAGTCTTACACATCAGACATCATTCTGTTGATTCACACTCCGTACATATCATTTTAGCCACGTCAGTCTGTCAGTTCAGTTCAGGTCTAAATTCTAAAGTGTTTCAGTTCAGTTCAGTACTAAACTCTAAAGTGTAAAGTCGTTGGCAGTCAGTTATATACATACACATATCAATTATATATCTTAAACCAATCTTAAGGTGTTTATCTATCATCATCAACAACCAACATCTCCTCACAACACCGTTACAAGCATTATGCCTTTACTCAAAATTAGAATCTATCTCAATTATTAATAAAATAAGTTATGTGACAAACAATAAATCCACACTTTTACTAGACTAAGATCGATGATATGAGTGATAGTAAGTTCAAAAACCTATGGCTCCATCCTAAGCAAGGTATTAATATGCGGATGGGTTAGCATGTGCTCTCGCAATGTGGATGGCCATAGAATGAGAATGAAAAACATGATTTTGGATGCTTAAGGCCACTGTATCGTTGCGTCAATAAATAAATAAATAAATAAGTATATAAATAATAAAAAAAAAAAATAAATAAATAAAAACATATTATTAAAAACAAATTTATAACTTTTACAAAAAAATAAATATGTTATTAAGACACCAATAAAATGACATAACAAGAAATATATAAAATATGGAACACAAACCTGTGATTCGTTTTATGTTCTACAAAAATCTCATGTTTGTAAGATGTCTAGTTTAAAATCATATAGCCTCCTTTATTTCTGTTTTTTCTTCTTGAATTTTTTATATATATAAAATTTTGCAATGATTTAGATCAATAATGGATTAGTAGGAACAATTGGAATTTCTTGAAATAAT
Organism: Triatoma infestans; assembly: GCA_011037195.1. Lineage (NCBI taxonomy): Eukaryota > Metazoa > Arthropoda > Insecta > Hemiptera > Reduviidae > Triatoma > Triatoma infestans. The sequence continues at coordinate 29,917 of JAAEAF010007655.1, forward strand.
TCTTTCAGTAATTAGAACGTACGGATGGTGTTTCTAAATTTGGATTTACTTCGACTTTATCATTGTTTTCATTCGATTTTGTATCATAATTTGTAAATTCTACTTTAATATTTTGTTCATCATATTCTTTGATAAGTGTATTGTAGAGAATTCGTGCACTTTCAGCCCATAAACCTCTTATCTCTTTTAATCTGTCAAATATAATTTTAATTAAAAAAATTTAAAATATAATTTCAACAAAATTTTGGAAACCCCGATGTTCTTGTGTATTGTTTAAAAAAAAAACAAAAAAAACCTGGCCCCTGATTGGCTAATAGTTTAACAAATTCTGTGGCGCAAAAGCCCATGAAGGGCCAAGGTTTGCCAGACGACGATTTGAATAGGGAGGGGGGCGTGTGGTAAGCACGTCGCACGTTGCCGGGTTAGAATCCATCCTTCACATTACTGCAAACAGAGCAGTTACTTAAGAACTTGGAAGGGAAGATAACATCCCGGGTTAAAAGGTAACGCAATGGCGGACCTAGGGGCGAATAGTGCGGCCCCTTCTGGTCTGCCGATAGATAAAATGTTATTAGTTGCTGATATTAAAAATTATGCAAAAGCCGAATATTTATAAGGTGTGGAGTGTCGAATATGAAAAACTGAGGAATGTTAAAGGAACATTTTATACTGATTTACAACCACACATTCCCACTAAGCCATAGTTCCATGCCTTCAGCGAAAGTAGGAAGTTTTATACTTTAATATGCAAGCTGTGGTTCAACCATAACTTCAGTCCTCACCATCTGGGTCGTATAGGAATCACGATTGATCCCAAATGTCCATGCCCACCTGAAGCAAAAAATTGATGCGGAACACATCATTTTAGCTTGTGGAAAATACTCCACTGGAAGAGAATTGTTATGGGGCTCCATAGTTGAAGCCGGGGATGTACACTACCCCTGAACCAAAATTCTATTTTAAATAACCACAAGACATACACAGGACTCTATAACTTCATAAAGAAATATGATATAGATCTGTAAATCAACCTAAAATATATATAAATAGTCAACACAATATAAATATAACTGATAAAAAATGAATGTCCACATATAAAGGGTTAATAATTTGGCGATCTGCAAAGTACAGGAAGCCAAAAAAAAAACAAAAACAACTGTAGCTTCCACTTTTTATCCCGATGCTGGGTCAACACCGACTTTACTTTCACGGGAATCGAACCCTGAATTTTTTTGCACGAATGGCGAGTGCGCTAGCCACTAGAAGATCAACGCGTGAGGCAAGGTTTAACAAATGAGAATAAATACTAGGATTGTTCTCCAATCTACACCAGTAATCACAAACTAGTATCCTCTTCAACCTTTTTATCTGTTTATACAATTAAATATGAACAGTAATAACAGTATGCAGGAAATGATACTCGTAATTATATCCTGCAGTAATGACATAGAAATTTATCACTAGCTGTCATTTATTTGATTCCTTTTTTTTTCCGGTTGTGCTGCGACTATAAAAGCAAATGTTAATGTATTATGAGTCGTTCAAGTATTCCTCAGCAGTATTAAAAAGAAGCATATGTCGTTCTTACCTGTGGCCATATTTGGATAAATGTTAAAAATTTTATGTTGTTCAAAAATTAAATAAAATTGCACCTTTATTAAAAAAAAAAAAAATTATATACTATTAATCTGTTTAATAAAACAAGTAAGTTAATATGCTGAAGTACTGTTTGCTGTCTTGATGTCATGGTTGAGAAGGTGTGAATAATGTTACTACGTGTATAAATACATATATCTGTAGAAATAAAAACATCAGTGAGAAATCTTCACTTCACCCGCTGATGAGTTTACAAAAACAAAAATAATTGTTAGGAAGAATAAGTTAACTGCCCAACAACACAAAGAAATTCGGGAACAAAAATCTTCAGTTTTATTGAAACAGTTAAGGAACAAGTAATTGAAAATTCATATAAAATCAAAACTTAATTAATAATATTTTTTGTTGTAGTGGTTGGTTCCACGGAGCTGGAAAGCATCAGAGACATTTTCCGTGGTTGCCTGTTTCATTTTGTGGTCATCGACCGGTTTCGGGCGTTCGCCCATCTTCTCAGGATACGTTTGTCAGACAGTGTGATAACTTAGACTTGCACAGAGCAAATTCAGTTTATACATTCTGAGTGTGTATAAACTGAATTTGCTCTGTGCAAGTCTGTGTTATCACACTGTCTGACGAACGTATCCTGAAGATGGGCGAACGCCCGAAACCGGTCGATGACCACAAAATGAAGCAAGCTACCACGAAAAATGCCTCTGAATATGTTTTTTCCCCCCAAATTTTGCTTTATTTCTAAGAATCTGTGTTGTCGTTTGAATAAAATTAGGATATTCTTTTATCCTATCCCTGGGAGACTAGTTTGCCTTTTCTTCTAGGGACAGAAAGAACACTTTGTAAAAATCAGCATTACACTTCGTGAAAAAATATATGCAAATATAGCTCTTGATAAACAATAATTAGAATGACATTAGAAAACAAATAAATATTTATTAACAGTAGTTAACACAAGGGTATCTAGTCATTTGCCTAAATTAGGGTCCCATATGTCAGAATTGTGATGATGGAGATAGGGAAACGGTGTATCATTATTTATGTCAGTGTCCCGTTTCACTGGTACTAGGTTTCGAAAGCCTGGGAGGATTGAAGTTAAAGGATATCTTAGAATATTGCAGACAGACCGGTAAATTAATGGGATGTAGTGGGGGGGGGGGAGATTAGGAAGATAGAAGCCCTATTAGCTTACGTCCCATGCCTATAGGTATCCAGAATCTAATAATAATAATAATAATAATAATAATAGTAATAGTTGAAGTTTACCTATAATTTTGGCTTTTCGAGGCAACATTTTGGGGCAACTCGCTCATATATTTAAAATTTTGAAATAAATATTTTTATTAGTAGGTATCTAATAACTTCTTTTTATTTTACCTTGCTCAATTAAATTCAAGAGATGGACGGAAGGAACGATTTAGATCTCAATTGTAAAACAAATTTAGACAGTTGTAATAATTTTCGACAAGATAACTTCTTCAAATTAAGAATATTTCCCAAGATATTGGTAAAATAGTAATATTTTATTAGATTATATTAATTATAGAAGGCAGTGTATTTACTTACTGTTTTACTAATTGCTTGGTAGCAACAGCACCATTATTTACAAGATTACTCAAATCATTGTTAGCAAATGTAAGTGTAAAATGTATGGTTCCATCTTGATCAGCTTTATATGAAGTTAAAGCCATTCCATCGTCTAAATCTTGTTTAGAAAGTACTTTAGGCATTTCATCGATATTATAATCAAGTGGCTTCCAATTAGGGATAATATATCTAGCATGTGTCTTACTATATAAAATAGTCATAGATACTACCTGTGAAATGTTAATGCTAGTATGTTAAATGCAAACATATGTATAATTGAAAATTTTGAAGTAATGCATACACATTTATGTATGTCCGCTATTAGAACCTGCTACACTATAAACACTGAACTCTAGTATGTGGAAACACTTCAACAACTTACTATTAAAGATTCATAGGATCCGAAGAGCAAAGAAGCAGACAAAAATAAATCAAAAGTTAGTTACTCCCCACCTAGGCCAGACTAGGAAAGGGATAGTTCGATTCATATAAATAGAGCGACAGCAGAACAGTTTAGGATAGTTTTACGTCAGTTTTATAACAGTACATCAGCCAGCAGCACGCCACAATTTGTCACATATGAACAATTTCTTTAGGAGAGGGGGATTATATAATGTGATCCGAATCATTAAAGATTCATAGGATCCGAAGAGCGAAGAAGCAGACATAAAATAACTCAAAAATTAGTTACTCCCCGCCTAGACCAGACTAGGAAGGGATAGTTCAATTCATATTAATAGAGCGACAGCAGAACAGTTTAGGACAGTTTTGACGACAGTTTTACAAACATACATCGGCCACTGTCTTCCAGTCCGAGATGGTGGGCATTATTGAATGCTGCCGTCTTGTGGGGGAGTGGCAGGGAGAGATCAAAGTATCTCTGATAGTCAGGCCGCACTGAGGACGTTGAGCAAGCCAGGTGGAGCTCGAAACTAGTGGGAGAATGTAGGAGAAGGCTTAACGCTTAGGCTCGGAGGGGTAAGGTGCGTCTCTATTGGATACCCGGACATGCGGGAATAGAGGGCGGATCAGTTGGCTAGGGAGGGATCATCATTACCGTTTTGTGGTCCTGAACGAGCCCTTGCCGTCATTAAGAGGTTTCGCGACAAACAGATTAGACTTTGGGACACACAGGGGGGACACGCTGGGGGGACACGCAGCTAAAAGATTTATAAAAGGCATTAAGCAGGAAGTTTCGGCTTATCTCCTGACCCTCAGCAGCACCGGTCTGAGGACCTTGGTGGACATACCTGGGTGTCTAGTCACTTGTTTAACATAGGGAGGATGTCTAGTCCCACTTGTCAGAATTGCGATGACAGAGTCAGGGATACGGTGTATCACTATCTATGTAAGTGCCCCCTTTTCGCTGGTACTAGGTTTAGCGTATTCGAGAGGTCACCACTCTCGCAGGATTGCTCGAGCGAGTTGGAGTTAAAGAATATCCTGGGATATTGTAGACTGACCAGTAGGCTACTGGGGGAGACTATTTAAGGGGACGATATGAGGGGCATCAGGGGGATAGGCTTAGGTTCCCATGCTGCCAGGCACCCGGTCTAATAATAATAATAATAATAAGAAATACATCAGCCCAGCTGCACGCTAAAATTTCACATATGAACAATTTCTTCAGTAGAGGGGATGATATAATAGGATCCGAATCATTAAAGATTGTAATTCCACCATTATTCTCTAAAAGTATCAATGTGGAAACCTAAAAATAACCACAAATGCCCTACAGTCACCTCAGGTCCAAATGGATCTTTGTAATTGGCATCTGGTTAATTTAAATTAACCCAGCGCTCAGGGCATATACACAAGTATGGTCTGGTCTGGCTCACAACCAGACCACAAAGCCGCCTCCATAAATCGTGAACATCGAAATGAGTACGCCAGAAGCGGTTTACCGTTAAAACAATGGCGTTATATGAGATAAAGTTGGAAAGATTGCTTGTTTACTTAATATTTTTGTGCGCACTTAGTGGTTTATTCCTGCTTGTTTTAATTTATTTTTTACTAAGCTACTCTTTTAAACATTGCATTTTTTTCTAAGTTCTTAGTGTATGTAACCTCTCCCAGCACTATATATGTACTTGACAACTTTCGTATACTTACTATCAAATTCGGCTGTAGTCCCATCAGTTGCTGGAGGCTTAAGAAATTCTGGTCGGATTCTAGCAGAAGATTTGGAACAACAATGAAACACAAAATCTACAATGACCACTATTTGGCCAGGCTCAAGAGGCTCTTATCCTTCCAGAGTCTACAAATACCCGGCCAACATATCCACCATAATGCTTAAGATTAAGCATCCCTAGTTCAACAGGTCTGCTGTTAGCTTTTGCGAGATATTTCCCTAAAGAATACTTTCGTTTACCTTTGGACCAGTAGTATTTCTCTACTATTTTTTTTTTATTTTCTCCGAATCCAGGACATAAAAACTGATTTGATCGCCAATGCCCTAGAAACGTCGCCGCAGCAACATTTCGTACAATTCGTCCACAAAGTTTTCCTGCCTTAACACCCAAGCTTTTATGCAAGTTGTCCACTCCGATAAGGAATTGGATAGAATTCTATTACCAGCTAAGAATTAACTTTAAAAAGGTTCGATGGCTTTAATTGCAGCCTGACTTTTGGAGTGTATAATTATCTTCCTACTGTGGAGATCGCATTTTATAATCTTTATGGCCACGCGATGTAGCATCCCCTTCCTTAAGACTACCATATATGGGTTTCAGAGTTGTGGCCATAAATTCCGGTTCCGACTTAGTTTTAGAGCCGTAGATATATACTAAATAGAATCACTAGATAGAATAGTAGATATATATGTAGATGTAGATTGTTATAGGGGATTATCGCATTGCGACCTGAAAGATCTATTGTGCCCCCCGTTGTCTCCTCAGTGCACTGCCGGCCTCCAAGCAGTGTTCTCTAGCTACAGACAACACTGGTCATCACCGTACAGTGAGTTGTAGAGGCTCCTAGGAATAAAAAATCTAAGGGCAGCATGCTGGAGTGGAACCCGGGATCTCCGCGTTGCTAGTCCAGCGTGATCCCACTATGCTAATCCCTTCCTTATCCCTTGGCTTACGCCAATTAACTAGGGACGGTGACCCTAGTTTGTGTACTTTATTTGTGCTTGTCTGTAAAATGTAGAGTGTATGTAGTTTAAGTGTATTGTATAACTGTTCTGACGAAGTGCATGGATTAGTGAGCTGTGGTAACACGTTGGGTCGCTACTCCCCAAGTAACTGCATGCAACAGATGCTCTTACGGGCAGATATGTATATATTTGTAATTATTAAGCAAATATTACCATTTACAGCCTTAAAACTGAAATATATTTAAAATTTTACCTGATAATCACCACTTTCTGTTAATAATATATCATCAGTTTGTGCAATATTTTCAACATTTTCACCATTCTTATTATTATTATTGATTTGTTTCAATTGTTGCGCAGAAATTTGTTTACTTAATTTATTAACAGGTATTTCAAACATTTCCATATGCCCATCAATTTCTACCCAATTTTTTGGATTTAATTTTGGTTTATGTCTTTGTTTCCATAATTGATTAGCACTTATATTTGGCATTGATCGATTTGGATTAACATATATATCTTCATAGCTGGTAGCCGCTGAATATCTTTCTATTGTTGATGATTTTTCAATATCAGTTTGTATATATTTATCTATTAATTTTAAACATTTTTTTTTATCTTTTCCAATAGATTTTTTTATAGTTTTATTATTTAATGTTTGTTTATTATAATCGCAAATTTTTTGTGCCATAATACAACTTTTAGAAGATTTTACTGCTGATTTTTGTGATAGTTTATGATTTTTATTATTACAAATAATTGATCCATGTTCATTATTTTTTAATGAATAATTTTCTGTTTTACTTGATGAATTATAATTTTTATCTTCACGTAAAGTATTTGGTGGTATTGCAGCACCATTACATTGTGACGTTAAATTTGATGACGTTGGCGCTATAGTGACTTCCTCAATACTATTATTATTATCAGTATATATTGTTTCTTTTAAATTTATTGTTTTTAATTTTTTCCTTTCATTATTTTTATTAATTTGTGTACATTGTTTTTCATTTATATTTGTTTTTATTGTATTTTGATTGATTATTTTTATATTATTACAATCACCTTTACTTTCATACAATTCTTTTATACATTCATCTAAATATATCAATCTGAATATAATTTTATTCATAGTTTCATATCTAGTTTTACCTTTTAAAAATGATTTCATAATTTCAACTTTTAAAATATTCAACATTTTACGTATATCAGTCTCTTTAACGCAATATGCTTTTTCATATTCAGTAACCTTTAATGTTAAATCGGATATTTTAAATAATAAATGAGCCAAATCATACATACGTTCATCGTGTTTAATTATTTTTTTTTTATTATTTAGCGAATCTTGTTTAGTTTTATAATGATATATTTGCATATAATCTAAATTTTCATTCGATTGTAATATATTACCATAATATTTTTTATTCTTATTATTATTATTTCGATTTAATACTGGTAAAAATTCTTTAATACCTTTTATTGAACAACAACGTATTACTTGTTCATCTGTTGAACACTCATTGTCCGTTTTAATTACTATGCATGGTTTTTGCTTTTCCTTGCCTGATATATTTTCACATCTACTGGCCATTATTTCTCTAAATTATTTTATTCCACTTTATTTATTCTAAAAACGATAACATTATTTACATGTAAGATTTATTTTTATTTATTTTATTTTTATTTTCTACATTTTCATTACATATGGGTAGTTTTTTTTCTATGGTTACTAAGAATTGACTATTTTTAATGGTATAAACTTTGTGAGTGTAAGTTATTGTGATTATGAGAAGAAGAGAGAATCAGAGAGAATGAATTTAGGAATGATGAAGAAATCAACTAGATGATGTGCTGAACACTGTATAATAAATAGAAACCGAAACTGCATGGATTTTACACCCCTAGAGAATAAGGTAGCGAGAGAATAATTAAGAGAGATACAGACTAGCTGAAGATTAGAATGTAGAATGATATTTGCTGACTGTTGTTCTTAGATCTAGCTTCCCTGTA
>JAAEAF010007655.1:45687-89086 GCA_011037195.1 Triatoma infestans
AACTCTATCATCCAAATGCAATTAATTAGAAATAAATAGTTGGCCAAAATTCCGGGTGTGAAGGAAATCAGTAAAACGGAAGTGCGCTTTTACTGAATAGTTTTTTTCAGTTTTCGACAAATTTCATTAAATTTGGTACACAAACTATAAAATTTGTCAATTATAATTTTGAGAATTGGAGTAAGAGAAAGTTGTGTGAGTGTTTCACACCAGATTTTTTTTTTAGATAAAAAGTTATTTTTGAAGATTAGTTTTTCTGCTGAATCCTGTTTCACGCGAGTTCAAATGAATTTCGCAATGCTTTCCGTACTATCTTTTCGATTCTACCGCCTCCATCTAGGTTAGCCAATATTATATTATTTAACTACCTCCATAATTAGATTAGATTAGAAACGGGGAGGGCGGGCCTCATTCCACTGCGACCTACCATAAGAGGTCTATTGTTGATCCCCTGAAATTATAGCACATCCCTCAGCTTCGTCCACTTAATCAAGCCTACCAAAGCTGAGAGTGGCTCCATCATTAAGCTCATGGCTTATGGACCTCTGCACGTACATAAGTAACAATTTAACTTAGTTGTTTAAATAAAATTTGTCAATTTTAAAATTGTATAATTGCATTTAGGAATTTGAAATTCAAAATGAAACACTCATACTAGATTTTAGTATTTTTCTTTAAAAAAATTCATATTTTCTCACTAATTAAGAAAATATAAAAATGAAATTTAAAAATTACTAAATTTTTTTTGTTTTTGTATTTTCTTTTTTAAAGCGCAGATCTTAAAATTAAGTTTTATCATAGTTGTGTAAAATAGTCTACTCTACCTCTTAATGAAAACCTAATCTTTAAACTTGGTTGAAGCTCATCTCCTTGTTTCTTTTCAAAATATGAGTCAGTGGTTGTCGTAGTTCATTAGCACCTTCTGCTTTAAAGAGTTTTATACCGGCAGTTTAACGTCTTACAGCTTTACCCTGTTACAAAGTTTACTATTTGTTAGACCTCTCGTCCCCACCCCACCTCACCACCGTCACCAAGTATTCCTGTTACTTGGTGAAAGTGCTTATATTCTCCCTCATCATTTCCTCCCCTCATTTCACTGCCAACCTCTAACTTTATTTAACTTAATCAACAATTTTACAAATTATATTTCATAAATTATTTTCCAAAAATTTTGTATTAAAAAAAAAATCTGGTGTGAAACACTCACACAACTTTCTCTTACGCCAGTTATCAAAATTATAATTGACAAACTACGATCCTATCTATCAGATCGCTCCTTCCAAGTTATCCAAGGTTCTGCTTCCTCTTCAAATTCATCCCATCCGCGCTGAAGTTTCTCAAGGAAGCATACTTACTCTCCTCTTATACACAGTATATACGGCAGACATTCCTCTCAATCCTGACGCAACTATTTATTCCTTCACCAATGATACGGCAATCCTTTCCCAAAATATAGACCGTGTAATTGCCACTCGATTCCTTCAATCCCATCTTGAAATCCTCGAACCCTGGTTCCGCAAATAGAGAATAAAGATCAACGAGAGCAAATCCAGATACATACCATTCACTCTCCCTCCAATACTCCCTCCAATATACCTGAACCGTATTCCTATTTTTTCGACAGACAAAGTGCGATATATCGGCCTGTACCTTGCTTAGCAAAGGAAGTTCAAAGTTGCTATTCCGTTTAGTTACCACCATGGGATCTGACATTGGGTCATCTGTCAAAATTCCCTAACCGGAAGTACCACTTTACTAGTTTTTTTTTTTTTTTTTTACGTTTTTGCGATTTTTTCAAAAATAGCTGCAACGATTTTCTTTAAACTTCTTATATCAACTAAACATACTAACAGATACAAATTTTATTTGAAACATTCTCCAGAAAAATTCATTTAAGGGCACTTCTGTGTGAGGGTGTGGGGTTAGGTTTTCATCTAAAGTGCTATTTCAGTTTATTAAACAATTCTATCATCTACATAATGTTAATTAGAATTAAATATGTTGTTGAAATTCCAAGTTTGAAAAAGAGCGGATGACCGGAAGTGCGTTTACTTTACTAAATGATTTTTTTTCACTTTTTTTGAAATGTTCTCAAAAATAGCTCCGGCGATTTTCTTAAAACATCTAATACAAACTAAACATACAAAGATCTACAACTTTGATTTAAAACATTTCTCTGGGAAAATTCGTTTAAGGCACTTTTAGAGGAGGGGTGGGGTTATGTTTTTCTCTAAAGTGCTATCATTATTATCAAAACGGGTGCCCAAAGGCGCGGGACCTAAGCCTATGTGGCTCTTATCCCCCCGATTCCCCCCGTAACCCCTTAATTAATCTCCCCCGGTAACTTGCCGGTTAATCTGCAATATCCCAAGATATCCCTAAACTCCAACTCGCCCAGGCAATCCTGCGGGAGTGGTGTCCTCCCAAATATACGAAACCTAGTTCCAGCGAAACGGGGACACTGACATAAGTAGTGATACACCGTTTCCCTAACTCCGTCATCACAGTTCTGACAAATGGGACTCCGCGTCCTCCCTATGTTAAACAAGTGACTGGACACCCAAGTGTGTCCAGTCACTATCCCTACCAAGGTTCTCAAACCCGTCCTACTAAGAGACAGGAGATACTCCGAAATTCCCTGCTTGCTTGCCTTTATAAATCTTTTAGCTTGGAGGCAACCCTGCGTGTCCCCCCAGCATTTTCTCCAAAGCTCTCGTCTCCCAAAGTCTAATCTGTTTGTCGCGAAACGTCTTTGTAACGGCCAGGGCTGGTTCAGGACCACAAAATGGTAATGATGATCCCTTCCTGGCCAGCCGATCCGCCCCCTCATTGCCCTCTATTCCCGCATGTCCGGGTATCCAATAGAGATGCACCTTACCCCTCCGAGCCAAAGCGTTAAGCCTTCTCCTACATTCTCCCACTAATTTCGAACTCCACCAAGGCTTACTCAAAGCCCTTAGTGCGGCTTGACTATCGGAGAAGATCCGCACTTCCTTAAACTCTCCTAGCCACTCTCCCAAAAGGTGGCAGCATTCAATGATGCCCACCACCACCTCAGACTGGAAAACAGTGGCCAAACCACCCAAGGCCACCGAACTCCCTCTATCCAGCTCCTGAAACCATGCTCCCGCCCCCGATAGGCCAGTACCCTCCAAAGTGCTATCATAGTTGATTATACAATTCTATCATCCAAACAATATTAATTAGAAATAAACAGATGGCCAAAATTCCGAGTTTCAAGGAAATTAGTAAACCGGAAATGCTCTTTTACTGAACAGTTTTTCAGTTTTCGACGAATTTCATTACATTTGGTACACTAACTATAAAATTTATCAAAATTATAATTTTGAGAACTGGAGTAAGAGAAAGTTGTGTGGAGCGTTTCACACTAGATCCAGTAAGTAAGAGAAAATAAAAATTCCAAAATTAATAACAAAGATAATAATAATAATAATAATAATAATAATAATAATAAAAAGAAAAGATAAAGTAAGTAAAATGGTAATAATAAAGTTTCTTAATTGCTCCTCTTACTGACACCTATAGAAATTAATAATTTTGAAATTTACAATTTCATTTCCTGTTTTTTTTTTGTTTTTTTTTTTACCTCCTTGCAAGCTGATTAAAAAAAAAAAAGTTTGTATGTTTGTGTTATGTTTGGTGTGTGTCTGTGTGTAGATACCATTGCTCCCCCTTACCTTACAAACAATCCATAGACTGTGAAGTTTGGCAAGAGAAACGAAGCGAATGAATCTTTCTGTATAATTAAGGGGTAAAAATAAACAAGTTCTAATTAATCTTAGTGGAGAATGGACGAAGCTATGCCATGGTACTCATCCCTATCTAAGTTACTACCTTCAGCCTGAGTTTCCTCGTTTTACTTTCTTTTTTTTATAATCTCAATCCCTCCACCTCTATTACTCGTGCTTTCTCTTTCTAGCCAGAATAAAAACGCTCTACACGAAAGCCTTTTCTTCTTTTACCCGAGAGAAAGAGAAAACGGTCAGAGGTAGAGAAAGATTCCTTTTTTTCATTCTCTCGAAGCTTTTATATTAAAATATGAATTAGTTTGTTTTGATAATAATTAAAAATGAAATAGTGAAATGTTTAATACTTTTTCTTTCTTTTTAAATTAACATTTAATTTTAAATTAAAATTATTATAAAAAGTTAATCGGAGTAGTTTATTGGTTTCTTTTAATGCTTCTATAATTAGAAAGCATTGTGCTGACACGTCATATTTTCTATAAAAAAAAAAACCTATGGCGCAACAGCCCATGAAGAGGCCAAGGCTTGCCAGGTGCCGTTTAGTTCCAGTCTTCGCTGCCTAGGGCGCTACTAACTGTAGCTTCCCACTTTTTATCACGACGCTGGGTCAACACCGACTTTTTTCCCTCACGGAAATCGAACCCTGAATTCTCGCACGAATGTGGTGAATGCGCTAGCCACTAGACCAACGCATGAGGACATTTTCTATAAAGTGGAATATTAAATTGCCACTACAAAAATACGTCCATCTAATGACATATTCTACGTGACAATTAACGACCAAAATATTTACTTACAAATATTTCGAATGACAAAATTAATTGATGCAGCAGACAAATTATATTTTTGAAAATATGGGTGGGTCTGCGATGCTGGATAACATTTGGTATTTTATCCGTCGTTGTATGCATATTGGTTTTGTTCCTGACCGGTTTTTCATCCATCGTCAGAACAAATTCACCAAGTTCGTGTAGAGAGAGTTCACTTCAACAAAATGTTTCTGTTAGACTCACACTTGTTGGTTGTATATACTTGATCGCCCACATATATACTAATTATTGCTAAAGAAGATTAGATTGATTAGAAACGGGGGGGGGGGATGCGAGCCTCATTCCACTGCGACCTACAAGAAGAGGTCTATTGTGGATCCACTTAAATTATAGCACAACCCCCAGCTTTGCCCTCCTAATCAGTCCTAGCAAAGCTGAGAGTGACACCGTCATGAAGCTCATAGTTTCGGGACTGCCTGTCCCCAATTGAAAAAAACCTTATCCTCGCCAGGCTGGCGCACTCACAGAGGACGTGCGCCGGGGTTTCTTCCTCTGCCTTGCCAAATCGGCATACCGCACTATCTGCAAATTGTAGATGGTGCATGTGTCTGTTCAGCCTACAATGCCCTGTTAGTAAACCCACAATTAGCCTTATATCCCTTGGGGTATGGCTCAGTAGATTCTGATAAATTTAGGCAAATGTCTCTTGATAAAGTGCTTTGCCTGTGTAATGTTATGGTGTGATGATGTGTTTGTAGTAAGTAGCACGAGCGGTTTCGTATTAGGGCTTGTAAGTATGTTTGAAGAAAATATAGAAGTATAAGAATAATTAAGAACACACTGGTAGATTAATTTAAATATATTCTCTAAGAGAAATTAAGTACTTTGAGAATCACAATAAAATCTTATAATAAATTCTTATAACTTGATACGTATAGCTCTGATGCTTTCACCTTGATTTCTAGCACAAGTCTGTCTTTAAAATATCTCTTCTCTTTGTTTCTTCAATTCCTCCCGAGTGAGGAGAAGGGGTAGTACAATGCCATTAGTGTTCTTGAACCGTACCAGTAACTGGACTTGTATACCTGGGCTTGTCCTTTTGCAAGGGAATTGTCACTATCTTGATATTTCTGAATTTAATAATATTTTTATGTTTTGCATCCATCACACCTGCCTCTGTCCTGGTATTCTCTCCCACCAAAGCAGACTTCTATCCAACCTTTGATAACAGTTTGAATAAGGCTCCTGGATAAGCCGCAGTAAGGTTCGGGGCATATAAAGGTATGCTGGGAACCCTCCCTTGCTAGGTCATCCGCCCTTTCAGCTATTAAGGTAATTCTAGGTTAGAATTGCTTTTACTACCAGTTTTTCGTATAATTACACCATATATAAATAATAGAGCGATCAGGTGGGCTGATCTTTATTGTTTCAGTCTCTAATTCTCTTTCGGCGATAGAAAAAGACTAAAAAATTTGTGTTTAAAGAAAAGAAATCTAAAGGTCGGTTTTTAAACAATAAATATTATAATTCATTCAATATTATATAAACAGTTCATTGGTAGAGATAATAAAATAATTTATAGTTTAATTTACTTTTATAATTACACAAATATGAATAATTAACACCGGAGTAAAGAAAAAAAGAATCTGGTATGAATCACTCACAAACTTTCTCTTACTCCAGTTCTCAAAATTGTAATTACCAACAAACTTTATAGTTAGTATACAAAATTTAATGAAATTTGACGGTGTTTTTATGTAGAAAATTACAAAAAAAAAAAACACTGTTTAATAAAAACGAATTTCTAGTCTTCGGATTTTCTTCAAACTCGGAATTTCAACAATATATTTAATTCTAATTAGCATTATTTAGATGATAGATTTATGTAATAAAATGAAATAGTACTTTAGACGACAACCTAATCCCACCCCTCCCTCAAAAGTGGCCTTAATTGCATTTTTCCGGAGAAATGGTTCAAATAAAAATTGTTTATCCATGTATGTGTAGTTGATATTAGAAGTTTCAAGAAAATCGCTGGGGCCGTTTTAGAGAAAATAGCAGAAAACTGAAAAATACATTTCAATAAAAACGTACATACGGTAATCCGATTTTTTCCAATTTCAACAACATATTTAATTCTAATTAATATTATTTAGATAACAGAATTTTATAATAAACTGAACTAGACTTCAGAGGAAGTGTAACCTCACCCTTCCCCGAAAAGTACCCTTAAATGAATTTTTCTGGAGAAATATTTTAAATAAAAGTTGTTGCTCTTTGTATGTGTAGTTGATGTACCATGTTTAAAGAAAATCGATGGAGCCATTTTTGAGAAAATCGTAACAAAGTAAAAAAAAAAAAAATAGCAAAGTGATACTTCCGGTTGAGGAATTTTGACAGATAACCTACTGTCAGATCCCATGGTGATACCTAAACGGAATATTAAGTTTCAACTTTCTACGGTCTTTCTTTTCTGAGATATGCTGTTCACATACACACGCACATACAGACTCTTTTCTAAAAACCATTTTTTTTCGGACTCAGGGACCTCAAAAACGGATATTTCCGGTGAAAACTCGATATCGAAAATTTGACACGATTACAATACTTCCTTTTACTAGGAGTAAGACAAAGTAATATGTATTGATATCGTTTTATTGATACCGGAAGTTGAAGTGATGAGTAAGAGTAAGAGATTGTTAATTAGAGGGTAAGAGATTAGAGAGTTAGTATTCGAAATGCATACTACTGATTTATAACATATATTATATTTTAACAAATAATTTAAAGAGATATAAAATAGAAAAACTAAGATGCACAATTGTAAATAACTATAAGAATTATAAAATGAATATAAAATATTAAAGAAGTTAGTAAAGTGTTAAAACCTTAAATAGGGACGCGCTCGCGATGTGAGATGGTGCTTCTGATCTGGAAACTGATGTAGACGTTTGATGCCTGAGTCGAACTGAATCCCTCCTCCAGTGGAGCGACGTTTTATATTTGCATCACTCACACATCGACGCTGATGTGTAAGTACGTGTAACACTAAGACATCTCTTGTGGTATATTGACCCTAGGGGAGGTCAGTAGTTAACAAGGGCTGATTTGGCCGGGGTGGCGACGCTTTGTTAACAGATGGTGGGCCAGGTAGGCCAGTAAGGTATTATCTCTTGACAAAAAGGGTTTGCCGCGGTTCATGACCTGCAGGTAGCGGCTGGCTGGGCCCTTTTCCAATTTTCAACCACTAGTTGTAATTTTTAGATTTATTTAAAAATTATCTCTTTTTTTTCTTGCTATCGCTATCACATTACAAATATATTCAATTTCGAACTACTTATCAAAAATATTCGGCTACACCATTTTACTACATTTTTGTTGTATTATGTGTTCACTTACTGCTATCAGTATTGTGAGTCACTATTATCAGCTACACACAACATGTACAAAGCACTTTGCATTCTAAACAAAACACATTTCTACCTCGATAATAAATTTATCGAAACTTTAGCAAGAATTCACCTTGTTACTTTCTCTTATTCTTAGTAAGAGGAAGTATTGTAATGGTGTCAAATTTTCGATATCGAGTATTCACCGGAAATATCCGTTTTGAGGGCGCCCAGAGTCCAAAAAAGTGTTTTTTAGAAAATGGGGTGTGTATGTGTTGTGTGTATGCGAACAGCATAGCTCAAAAACGAAAAATCGTAGAAAGTTCAAACTTGATATTCCGTTTAGGTATCACCATGAGATCCGACAGTGGGTTATCTGTCAAAATTCCTCAACCGGAAGTACCACTTTACTAGTTTTTTTTTTTGCGATTTTCTCAAAAATGGCTTCGACGATTTTCTTGAAACATGGTGTATCAACTATAAATAGAGAGAACTACAAGTTCTATTTGAAACATTTCCCCGGAAAAATTCATTTAAGAGTAGTTTTGACGGAGGGGTGGGGTTGATTTTCCTCTAAATTGCTATTTCATTTTTCTATACAATTTTTTTTTAATTCTGGCCAAACCTCAAGAATTTTAACAATATTATCAGTATTATGGTAACAAAAATAAACAACAAAGCAAATAAAATACACGTGATAAATATAGCATAAAGTAACCTAACATAATTAACATAAAGTTCGAATGCCACATTAGAATTACATAGTTTTTGTCGTTCATTTAAATATCTGTATTTTTTTTGTCGTGAAACTACATGTTTGTAGTGTAATTATACAAATTTATCCTACTATGTCTATTTTGTTTTGATTTTCTTTTTTCATTCCAAATTTGTTGTTTATAATACCTATTTTGTTACGTCGACAAATGGCATTTTTTTTCGAAATATCAACTAATAAATAAAAAATAAAACGAAATAGTTTGTAACAGGATAAATAATTAGAAAAGAACTTGCATGACTAGACGCAATGATAAAAATAGTTTACACACTATGTGCTGCCTGATTTAATACGCAGATTTTACAATTACAATTTTTGAAGTAACCATTTACAATCAGTCGACCTGTAATGGAACCTAGTCATGAAAAAATTCGCCACATATTAGCTGAACTCAATAGTTTCATTAGCAGCAAACTTGAAAGTTGAAACCTTACATCAAAATCGGTTAAACGGAAATGTACTACCACTTTACTAAAGAGATTTGCTTTTGTGGTTTTCGTATTTTCTTTGAAAACGGCTATAATGATTTTCTTAAAACTTTGTATATTAATAACACTTCTAATAAGTATTCAATTTTCATTTGTAAAATTGTAACGTTTTTCCCTCTAAACTAGCTCTACTGCAACTCGTTTTAAGTGGGTTTGTATAGATAAAATGCTCTAAACTTCAATAAAGAAAACACCAATTTATTGTTATACACAATTAATTTATTGTAATTTCAAAAAACAACACTTAATAATAATTACTTCACAGTTTAAACCACAAAAGTTCACTTTGTTCACTTTTTATACACTTTCCACAAACGTTTGTAAGTGGAAACTCTCTCAACTCTCTGCGGTCCCACTATTTATACCGGTGGGGAATCTTCTAGAACTTCCTCAATTCTTCTAGAGAGAACTAAAGCGCCTCCAGCGCTTCCCAACGGCCTCTAGGAGAACCTTAGGTTCCTGCCTTCTCTCCTAGACGGCACCTCTGGCTGCGTTACAATATTATTTCAGAAAAATTATTTGTGACTTTAGATTTTTCTTGAAAGTATCTGTTCCATAAATTAAACAATCCTAACTGCATATTATACAATATTGATAAAAATTAATCCATCTTGCCAATATTTCTAATTTGAACAAAAATCGATAGACGAATAAAAATACTACTTCATAGGAGGATTTTTTTAATTTTTTAAAATATTTTTTTTTTGCGTTTTTTTTCAATAAATGCATCAAGACGAGTTTCTTTGAACATGGTATAAGAATCTATAGACAGATATTGATCCCTCTCTGGTTGAAAACATTTTCCCAATTAAGTAAGTAGGTTATAATGAAGTTCTAAGGGAGTTGGATGCTGGAAGGTTGTTGAAGACTGTAGAAGAAATTGAATAAAAAAACGTCCATCAAAGGGCAGATTCAATTTGACAAGTTAACAAGTCTCAATCTTAAACGATTCACGAAGTGTAATGGCTTCCAGCAGAGAGAAGAGAGGCTCTCTCTGGTTAACAGAGACTACTCTCTGACTTAGGCAGGCTAGAGTGGGAGAAATGGCACCCAGCAGAGTGGCCTCCAGCAGAGAGAAGAGAGGCTCTCTCTGGTTAACAGAGACTACTCTCTGACTTAGGCAGTCTAGAGTGGGAGAACCTATTATATAAGCCAGTGAGAATCTATCTATCAGATTCAACCATACATCGCATCGTATCATATCTCTACTCCCACCTTTTATTCTATAAAATCATTACAAGTCCAGTGTAGTTTGTGTAACTTATAATAGCTACATTATAACAGTGTCTTCATATCTCGTTTAATTAATCAAACCTAATTTCTCTCCTCATCAACTCAATTATACGAAGCTAGAACCCACATTAGCTAATCTAGTATTTAGTACAAACAAGAAAATTTGGCATCTAAGATTTGGAAAATTTCGCTGGTCTCTTTTTGAAGGGTGGGCGACAATCGTGGCTTGGCTTGAAGCAGAGAGAGAGAGAGAGAGAGAATTCTATGATGTAGCCCCTCTTACAAAATGCTGCAGGATATGAAAGACACTGTTAATTGGAAATGAGATAGTGGTGATATTCAGGGAAAAGCATGCTTACGTTACAAATTAAACTGCTATGTTTTTAATTTTATGATTCCACTACGTAATTTTCTGAATAAGTCCTTAATATCTTATACTTTAATTTTTCGTGTATAAATCATTGGTCAGTATTTTTTTTTTTTTTTTTGACAATAAAAGTAATAAACCTACATTATTTTTATGACATATGAATTTATGTCATAATTTTTATGACATATGACATATCTTCTTACATTTATGGTCACTATAACTTTAACAAATTAGCTTTTTTCCTTTTTATTTGTTTTTTCACTTTTTATCGTTTATTATACTATAAAAAGTCTGATAAATATTTAATAATTTTTTTTGAGCATGTATACTTTCTGTAATGCTGTAATGTTGGTTTATTAATTTTATTATTAGGCTGAAAACAAATTTTTTTTTAACATGAACTTCTGCGGGTCAAGCATGATACATAAATACATGAATAATTAAAAAATACTTGATATGACTAATACTATGATGAATTTTCTGAATGTAAGGGATGTAAAAAAATTAAAAAGTAGATTACCACATAAATGAGTCACATTACTATTTTTTGGTTGTCTTTGGATCCAAAAACCCGATCAATGGAGAGCTGATAAAACACTCATGAGTAGCTCCTGGAATTCTTCCAGTAAAACATGAAAGATTCCATCATCTTTCCTTAGAAAACCCATCCGGTCCGCAGTACCTTCTCTTGCCAAGATCTCTATGTATTCTTGCACACTCCGGAGTATCAATGACATATTCAGAGAATATCCGTCAGGCGCTTCGCTTGGCCTACCTTATTACCTTGTCTTACTCCTAGTAAGAGGAAGTATTGTAATCTTGTCAAATTTTTGATATCGAGTTTTCACCGGAAATATGAGTCCAAAAAAGTGGTTTTTAGAAAATGGTCTGTGTGTGTGTGTGTGTGTGTGTGTGTGTGTGTGTGTGTGTGTGATGTATGTACGTATGTGAACAGTATAGCACAAAAACGAAACCGTTCAAACTTGATATTCTGTTTAGATAGGTATCAGCATTGGATTAGACAGTAGTTATCTGTCCAACTTAAGAGCTACAACATTAATTTGAAACATTTCCCTGGGAAAATTCATTTAAGGGCACTTTTAGTGTGGGGATCTGTTTTCTCTTAAAACGCTATTTCAGTTTATTACACAATTCTATCATCTAAATAATATTAATTAGAATTAAATATATTGTTGAAATTCCGAGTTTGAAAAAACCGGATGGCCGAAACCAAAATATTCTTTTTCAACTTAGTATGTGAACTATATATATAAAAAACTACAACTTTTATTTGTAACATTTCTTCTGGTAAAGTCATTTAACGGTGGTTTTTGGGAAAGGGGTGTGGTTATGTTTTTTCTCTAAAATGGTATTAATTGATTACACAAATCTAGCATCCAAACAAAATTAATTAGAAATAAATAGATTGTCAAAATTCCTAGTTTCTAGAAAATTAATAAAAGCGGAAGTACGTTGTTTTTACTGAACAAGTTTTTTCATTTTTGGCGATTTACTCTGTAAATATTTTGACGAATTTCATTAAATTTATTATACTAACCATAAAATTTGTCAATCACAATTTTGAAAACTGGTGTAAGAGAATGTTGTGTGAGTGTATCATACCAGATATTTTGATTTTTATTGTGCTGCGTCATTGCTCTGTTGTATGTTTCCTAGTTCTGATTAAATTTGGCTTTATTTAATAGCCTTCTCACCCACCTCTTGCCTTTTCTTCTCTAGGCGATTGTTCCACCGGAATATTTTCGATCTTTACGGCCTTATATCTGAGAGGCATCTAAAATCATGTACGTAGTCAACTGGCCGTTTTTATGAAACCCATAAAATCTAAATTTGTTGCAAATATTCCAAAGATACAGACAAAGATTTCCTGTAACAATTACGAGTATATTTTCCATAGATAGTAAATAAATAATTACGAATTGGTACTGCCAAGTTGTTCTTATTCATACAAACTGTATTGATTATTCTATTCTAATAAAGCAATTCACTTAGTAAGATTTTAAACAAACATTAATTGAATTAATTTAAACATAGCATAACTTTATCAAAACATACGAACTATATATGTACTATATAATTTTAACTGTAATTGAAATATTTAATGAATATATATATATATATATATGTTTATATTAATTGCTAAATATTTATAATTATTTTAATTTTTATTTATTTATTGCAAATGTATAGATATGCTTCATGCAAATATAGCTATCTACATGTATGTTTACTTTTAGTATTGATATTATTTTATCAATAACAAAATGGATAACTTGTTTTCCTTCTAGTTATATTATAAATTAATTAAGGACGTACAATTATTAAAAAGTGAAATGTATCATTATTAAAAATTTATATATTCATCTTTCTTTTAATAAGATATATTAAAGATAGTAATTTATATTTTTAACGATTTACTTAGTAAGGATTGATGAATAAAATAGATAGAGTGACCGAAAGGGGAGTGATGATGTGATGGTGTTTGCTTGATTTTTCGTAGAATGCAGCCTTGGCTGACGTGCATCGCTTGATAAGTGATTGGGCTTGATGTTAGAACTCTTGCTCTTGTTCTAATGGTGGTGAGTTAGTATAGCTAGCTTGGTGTATTGACGTATTCTTCAAAGTTTGTTTGGGTAACTGACTAAGCCCTAAGATTTCCGTCTTTTTATCTCAGTTCCTCCTGGCTTCTGCTGGGATCTAGAGACAGTCTATTGGTTAGGAGATTGGATGTCCAGGCTGAAGCTCTATCGCCAATAATTTAAAGGATGCCTGACAGAGTAGCTAATGCGTGGCTGACGTTTGCTTGGAGGTTTGATCATGACGTTTGTTAAGATTGATATAGAAACTATTGGGACCCGAATTTTTTACTTTCTCTTAGTCCTAGTAAGAGGAAGTATTGTAATCGTGTCAAATTTTCGAATTGAGTTTTCACCGGAAATATCCGTTTTGAGGTCCAACAAAGTGGTTTTTAGCAAATGGTCTGTGTGTGTGTGTATATATGTATTTGAACAGCATAGCTTAAAAACGAAAAATTGTAGGAAGTTCAAACTTGATATTCCGTTTAGGTATCACCATAGGATCCGACAGTGGGTCATCTGTCAATATTCCTCAACCGAAAGTACCACTTTACTAGTTGTTTTTTTTTTACATTTTTGCGATTTTCTCATAAATCGCTTCAACGATTTTCTTCAAACTTGATATATTAGCTACACATACAAAGAGCTATAACTTTTATTTGAAACATTTCTCTCGAAAACTACATTTAAGGGCACTTATGGGGGAGAGGTGTGGTTAGGTTTTCATCTAAAGTGCTATTTCAGTTTATTAGACAATTCTATCAAGCTAACTAATGTTATTAAAATAAAATAGTGTTGAATTCCGAGTTTTGAACACAAAAAACCACCAATCGGATGAGCGGAATGCGTTTACTTTACCACTTTACTAAATAATTTTTTCACTTTTTTTGCAATTTTCTCAAAATTGGACTCTCCAACGATTTTCTTGAAACTTCCTATATAAACTACATGTACAAAGATCTACAACTTCTGTTTAAAACATTTCTCTGGGAAAATTTATTTAAGGGCACTTTCAGAGGAGGAGTGGGTTTATGTTTTTCTCTAAAGTGCTATCATAATTGATTATACATTCTATCATCCAAACCAAAATAAATTATAAATAAAAGAATGCCCTTACAAATTCCCACGTTTTAAGAAAATTTCTAAGCCGGAAGTGCGCTTTTACTGAACAGTTTTTTTTTTTTCAGTTTTCGACGAATTTCGTTTATATTTGATACACAAACTGTAACCTTTGTCAATTATAATTTTGAGAACAGGAGTAAGAAAAAGTTGTGTGAGTGTTTCACACCAGATTTTTTTTCTGGGTTTGTTTCCATTACAATAATTTGGAAATATAACTTTCTAATTCTGGAAAATCTGATTCCATTACCGAACTTTGGAGTTCTGGAGTACATGTTGTTTAAGATAAAATTGAAACTGTCGCTACAAGCTATATTGGTTGATACAAAGAGCGCTGCAATGCTAATTACTTTCGGACAATCCCTGTGACCTTTTTTTTTTATAAAAAAAATTCACATTCAAGTGTATTAATGGTAGTAAGAGAATGCCTTGTAAGAGTTTCAAACCAGATCTACATATTATATTGTAAGGAGACAGTTTTTTAAGGGTAGAAAAGCATAATGCAGGAATCCCTAGTCTTCCATCTACAAGTCTGGTCATCAGGATTAAGTCTGGTCAACCTGTCCACCATTTTAATCTAAATAGGTTCAAAATTGTAAATTTTTAGGAAGAAATCATTTTTGTTGTGACCCTCTATAGCAATTGATCAGACGCTTGTTTATCTGAACTCCTAGCCTTTTTCTGAAAAAAAAAAAAAATCTGGTGTGAAACACTCACACAACTTTCTTTTACTCCAGTTCTCAAAATTATAATTGACAAATTTCATAGTATGTGTACCAAATTTAATGAAATTCGTCGAAAACTGAAAAAACTGTTCAGTAAAAGCGCACTTCCGGTTACTAATTTTCTTGAAACTCGGAATTTCAGTCATCTATTTATTTCTAACTAATTATCTTTGGATGATAGAATTGTATAATGAACTAGGATAGCACTTTGATGAAAATCTAACCCCACCCCTCCCCTAAAAGTGCTCTTAAAAGAAATTTCCCAGAGAAAGGTTTTAGATAAAAGTTGTAGATCTTTGAATGTTTAGTTTATATAAGAGTTAAAAAAAATCGTCGGAGCCATTTTGCGAAAAATTGGAAAAATTCGAATGATCATTAGTAAAGTGGTAAAGTAAACAAACTTCCGGTTATCCAATTTTTTTCAAACTCAGAATTTCAACAACATATTTAATTCTAATTAACATTATTTAGATGACTGAATTGTCTAATAAACTGAAATAGCACTTTAGATGGTAACCTAACCCCACCTCTCCACCAAAAGTGCCCTTTAATGCATTTTCCCGGCGAAATGTTTCAAATAAAAGTTGTAGCTCTTTGTATGTATGGTTGGTGTTTCAAGTTTAAAGAAAATCGTCGGAGCCATTTTTGAGAAAATCGCAAAAAAGTGAAAATCCAACTAGTAAAGTGGTACTTCCGGTTGAGGAATTTCAACAGATAACGTAGTATAAGATTCCATGGTGATACCTAAACGGAATATGAAGTTTCAACTTTTTTAAGGTTTTTCGTTTTTGAGCTATGCTGTTCACATACATACATACACACACACACACACACGGACACACACACACGCAGACCATATTTGCTAAAAACCACTTTTTCGGATTCAGGGGACCTCAAAACGGATATTTCCGGTTTAAAACTCGATATCGAAAATTTGACACGATTACAATACTTCCTCTTACTAGGAGTAAGAGAAAGTAAAAAAACATATGCGGATTGCATCTTTGTGATAATGAATAATTTGACCTATATTCTATAGATTTCACTTTAGCAGTTTAAATAAAAAAAGTGGAAAATATAAAAAAATTTAAAAATTTTTATTTCTATTTTGTATTTATTAAATATGAATATATACATTTGTTTAAATTATTCTTTAACCATAGAATGTTGTATAATTTAAAATTGAAATAGATGTTAACATCTTTATTATCATATGAATAATGAATTACATTTGTAATTTAAAATAACTTGACTTAATCAAAAAGGAAATTTATAATTTATTTAAAGTACTTTATTTTTCGGACTTCTTTTATTTTCTGTTTTTTTTTTTCGCATTCAGACTTGCTGTTTTATAAATTTCAGACTACCTTCATAATCATTGTTTATATAAAAAAAAAAAAAATGATAAAATATTTAAATTCAAGTATGACTTTTTAAAAAAAAAAAAAACGAAGTGTTAATTAATTAGTACTTATTTTTACTGTTAAGAAAACAGATAGAATGTCCGTTCCTCAAAGTTTCTATAATCACTGATCTAAATTCGGTTGATAAGTTTATTGCCACACCATAACGTCTATGACACCAATTTGAGTGAATTTAAACGCAAAAATGCAGATATATCACCAGTGAAAATTTGGACGCTAGTGGCTAGACAAATGACAGGAGTTTAGTCAGCCATAAAAATTGCTAATACTCGCGTAATTTTTACTTTCTCTTATTCCTAAGTAAGAGGAAGTATTGTAATTCTGTCAAAGTTTCGGCTTCGAGTTTTCACCGAAAATATCCGTTTTTAAGTCCCCTAAGTGTGTGTGTGTGTTTGCATTTGAATAGCATAGCTCAAAATAAAAAAAATCATAGAAAGTTGAAACTTGATATACCGTTTAGGTATCACCATGGGATCTAACAATACGTTATCTGTCAAAATTCCTCAACCGGAAGTACTACTTTACTAGTTTTTTTTTTTTTTTACTTTTTTGCAATTTTCTTCAAACTTATTACTGACTGACTTAATGAACTACACCTACAATGCTACAACTTTTATTTCCAAACTTTCTCCGAAAAATTCATTTAAGGGATCGTACTTTTTGATGGAGAGGTGGGGTTTACACGGCTTCCCTCTAAAGGTGCTATGCAGTTTATTAGACATTCTGGTCATCTATAATATTAATGTTAGAATTCAATATTGTTTGTTGAAATTCCGAGTTTTGAAAAAAATCGGATAACCGCGAATACGTTTTTTAACTTTTTTTCCACTTTACTAAAAGATTTTTTTTTTTTCACTTTTTCGCGATTTTCTCAAAAATAGCTCTGACACTTTTCTTAAAATTACGTATATAAACTACACATACAATGATGTACAACTTTTATTTAAAACATTTCTCTGGGGAAATTCATTTAGGGGCATTTTTATGTTTTGTCTAAAGTGCTATCATAGTTCATTATACAATTCTATTATCCAAACAAAATTAATTGGAAATAAATAGATGGCTAAAATTCTGAGTTTCAAGAAAATTAGAAAAAACCGGAAGTGCGCTTTTACTGAACATTTTTTTTTTCAGTTTTCGACGAATTCCAACGAATTTCATCAAATTTGGTACATAAACTATAAAATTTTTCAATTACAATTTTGAAAACTAGAATATGAGACAGTTTTTTGAGTGTTTCACACCAGATTTTTTAAAATATTATTTTTTAAGAAAGAATGTTATTTTTTTAAATAATAAGAATAAGAATTGAAAAAAAACACTTGAGTTTCCGGGTTGAGATTGCCTCAGTGGTTTGCTTAAAATCGATGTTTCTCCAGTATTGCAATGAGCCTCTTCAGGGTCATTACACCTTGAAATGTAATTGAGCAACCATCTGTCATGTAATGCATTTACTTGGTATGTCTTCAATCATTAATCGGTTTACTAATCCATATAGTCCGTACGGTAGCTATTAATAAATTTGTTTGCCTGCCTTTGACGTTTCCATAAACTAAGGCTGTTTAAAAAAAAAAAAAAAAAAATAAAGTAATGTAAATTGAAATCATTATGGACACTGCACACTTGCTCAATGGTTCACACTATTTTATTGAAATATTGTAGCTAACATCGGGCACATTCCGATAAAGAGGATTATGCCATCATCTTCTCTCTACGATTACACAGGCCTCCGGAACAAACGGCCTATAGTTGAAACATACTGCCCCTAAGATTATACATATAGTAGAAAAAGAGACACATTTCAGTTGAAGATATTCTACCTTTAACTATCTAAATGGGTATGATGAAGGAGATAAAATGATTTGGCTCAGATTAATAAACTAGATATGGCTGAACACTGTATAATGTAAAAAAGTGACACTGACTGTCTGGACTTTACACTAAAATGGTGGAATATGGTCGAGTGGTAATGGGGAAGGTAGATGACACGTTGTGACTGCCGAGTGAACTCTGCTATATCTATCTATCTCTCTCTCTCTCGTATATCTCCCGTCGCTATATTTAAACAGTTTCTCCCACTCCAGTCCGAGAGCTTCCACTTTAGACCGAGAGAGTGGTCCTGTCATTTTTGTCTCTCTCTCTCTCTCTGTTATGGATCCTTCTCTTAGGATCCTATTACACTTTGTGTGAGTAACTTCACTTTTCTTCTTAGTAGCTTTTCTTCTTAAATTTATATCCTACTCGTTGACATGATTATCATTAAGAGAACAGTGATATAAGGAATATATACATTTATATCTTAACTGATTACTTCCTCCTACACCTTAGAAAGAGAAACTATTTGCGATCTTGTTACATTTTCGAAATTATGATTACACCGGAAATACATGTTTTGAATACACCTGAGTATGAAAAAAAAAAATTTAGCGGATACGCTACCGCATCTGACAAGAAGGTGCGATTTTATCGATATCTATAAAAAGATTTGCTAGATAGGATGTGTTGTAGTGATTTTGGTATAGTATATTGGGTGCGTCAGTGACGCTATAATATGGTGGTGGTAATAGAGGCATAACATTTCCACCACCGTATTCACTCACAAATAAGTGGAAGAAAGATTAATAATAAAAAAGAAAAGAAAAAGAATCTAGCTGAATAGATGGAAAAAGCAACGAATAAAGTAATTTGGTAATGATAAATTAGAGTTGATAAGCAAAATGCTTGTTTAATTAAATTATAACTTAACGAAGGGAAAAGAAGCCATCTTTATTGCGGCAGTTTTCCTTTTATTTTGCTCCCCTCTCTATCCCCTCCCCCCCGGTTTCCATTAGAAAATTTTATAGAGGAGATTTTCATTTGTAATTCTAGCATTCTCTTATTTGGGAAACTTGAACAGATTAAACTTTTGAAATATCCCCTTGTTTGTAATGGTTGTTTATTAATAATGTTTTATTTATTATTAACTTTTCTCTGTTAATGACTTTACTTTGTTGTTAAAAAAATGAAAGGATTCAGTCCTTTATATTTTATATCTGAATCTTTCTTTTTTTCCTGTTGTGAAGAAAATCAAGGTAAAAGATCAATGTAAAATCTGCCCCATTTTGTTTTTTTTTTGGAGCATATAATTAGGTGTTTTTATTTTTATTTGTTTCTTTGAATTTTTATTTCGATAATAATTAATTAAATAATATTTTATAGTTTTTTTTTTTATTTTCTTTTATATCTTTCGATATTAATACATAGCATGAAATAAAAAAAAAAATTAAAAAAAATTAAAAAAATACTGTTGACTGACATTTTCCTTGATCTCGTCATTCATACTTTTATTTTTATTTTGACAAGTTAATAGATCATATAGCTGTCAAATAAATTTTTAGTCTATATATCAACTTGATGAGTTTTTGTGGTTTAAATATTAAGTTTCATTTTACTCCGTTTTACTTATTCTTTTCTTTTTTTTATTTATTTATTTCTATATTGCATAGAATATTTGTGTTTTACATTTTTACTTTCTCTTACTCCTAGTAAGAGGAAGTATTGTAATCGTGTTAAATTTTCAATATCGAGTTTTCACCGGAAATATCCGTTTTGAGGTCTCCTGCATCTAAAAAAGTGGTTTTTAGAAAATGGTCTGTGTGTGTGTGTGTATTTGTAAAGCACAGCTCAATAAAGAAAAATCGCAGGAAGTTGAAGCTTGATATTCCGTTTAAGTATCACCATACGATCTCACTGTACCTTATATGTCAAAATTTCTCAAAATTATTTAGCCGCCAGTGACGATTATGCTCTCTCTGAGTCCATTCTCTCAGAGACGCCCTCGCCATGCTTTTGGCTACTCGCAGTACAAGTTCCGGCCCACAGAAGGGAGTATTCGCTCCCTCCCTGGCCAGTTGGTCTGCTATTTCGTTACCTTTAATCCCGTTATGCCCCGGCACTCATACTAGCCGTACTTTGTTGTGCCGGGATAATACCTCCAGGGAGTCTCTACACTGCCTGACCAAGGAAGAGGTAATTCTGAATGCCCGAATTGCATTCAGCGGAGCCTGGTTGTCCAAGAAGATGCATATCTCTCTATTCCTAGAGCCAAACGCAAATTCTTCTCATCACAGATCTTTATTGCAAAAACTTCAGCCTGGAAAAGCGTGGAGTATCCACTGAGGGGCCTCGCAATGCGTACCTCCGGCTTAAATCCATATTCGTATTCCGGTTCCAGTTCCGCAGGCTATTTTGGACCCCCCAGCTTGGTCCCATTTTTCCCAACTTTTAGCCCATTCCGTTCGTGACGTAAATATCACCTGGAAGGGGAGCTCAAAGTGGAATGATACAGCACTCCTCCCCAGCCATCTTAAAGATAGGGCCGGGGTCAACCTTCTGCCCAATAGATGTACTTAATATAAATAGTTTGCAGAAATTCGTTGGATCCGTTATGGAGAAAATTGCAGAAAACTGAAAAACCCATTCAGTAAAGTGGTACTTTCAGTGGAGGAATTTTGATTGGTAAGTTCATGTCCGGATCCCATGGTGATGCCCACAGGAATTTCAGTTTTGAACTTCCTGCGATTTCCCAATTTTCGAGCTATGCTGTTCAGACACACACAGATTGACTAGTTAACAGATCTTTCACCCGTTCTAGAGCCGTTTAAAGAGCCTTCGGTTTAGATTAGATTAGAATCTGTGGGGAATCGGCTCTTCAGCCTGCGCCACCGCGATCCCTAAGGGTCTATTTTGGCACCCCTATGTTGGAGACCTCTCTCCAGTCGTGTGTCGTTTATTTGAACTTTGGAATCTTCGGAGGCTCCTAGGTGGTCGGTTAAGAGCAACTTCCATCAGAGCACCCTCTCGAGTTCTGTCTGCCTTAATAGACTCGAGAGAGGCCCCTGGCTGAGGCTTGCATGTACCAGCGTTTCTTCTCCAAAGAGGCGATACCGCAGCCATACAAGGCTCACGCACTGACATAGCACTTGCAGTGCTGTTTCCTTTTCTTCCTGACAAAACCTTCATAGGCTATCCGTTGCCAGGCCCATGTGATGCATGTCCTTATTAAGTCTACAGTGGCCAGTGAGAACGCCAACTACTATCCTTATGGCCACGGCCTAACTGGAGTAGTTCTGCAGTTAGTCTTGGCGATTAGCTATGAATGAACATTAGAATCCCAGCCTTAGGCCTGGGGTTTTAGCCCACCATTCTCTAGATCGATCATGCATCCATGTCCTAATGTCCTAAACATCCATGTCCTAATGGATGCACTCCTGAGGCATCTTGCGACGCCGCAGAACGGTTCAGGCCCGTTTTGTACCCTTCTCTTTACTCAGTCTAAATAGCTCGCTACCTATTTTCTATTTACATGTAAAGTCCTGGCAGTTTTGTGTCTCTACTTTATTATACAGTGTTCAGTATTCATTCTAGCTTATTTCTCAAAAACCCTTCCTCATTCATTTCTCTCCTTCTAAAACCTATTAAAATGAAATTGATTATTTTTGTGCCATTTAAGTGTTTCACCCCATATTTTTAAATTCTGGGAGCCGCTGCCTCTTGAAGGGGCGGGTGTGAGCCGAGATTGGCTATCCCGGCACCTGTGTACATGTATGTGCATGATTGTAGTGTAAATAGTGTACATATTGCTTTATCATATTTTATAATTTAGGTTTAAGAATAACAGATGCAAGGAATATCGATTGCTCCACCCCACATTTTAGCGGAACTTGTTCCATTGTAAATAAATTTTCACGAATGACTGTATTTATTCGAATGAATATATTTATTGAACGATTGTTGATTGTATGAATGTAATTAAGTGTAGTTACAGGCAGGAATATGTAGTCATGTATGAAACGCTGAAGCTCGCTTTTGTACCACCACCGGGCTGGATATCCCACAATGATGATGTTCGTTTTTTTTTAGATGATGTTAAACGACTGATGGCGAAAGCTAATGCAAAAAAAAGAAAGTATATTCCGGTTTCATATAAACTCAGCTTTTGACAGCCTTTCTTAGAAGGTAACTTTATATGTATGAATAATTAAAAACAAATCTTTTACCTTACATCAGAAAGAAAACTGTAATGACATAGCAATGTCAAAGCCTTCACAAAATATAACAAAAGGAAAGAATAATTTATAACTAGTGGCCCCACAGCCGGCCGCTGCTTTTTCAATACAAAGGTATCAAAGACAAGCACCGATAAAGCCCTGTTCATTGAACAGAAGCCACCTGGTCTTTGAAAGTCGCCGATGGGCGACCAAATCTGGCCACTGACCTGAATCACTGGTCGTCGACCTAACCAAGGTCGCACAAGGTCGCACGCTACTAGAGATGTCTTAGTGTGAGAACTTACTTACACACTTGACAGTGTGTGAGTAAGACTAATATAAACTTCGCTCCACTGGAAGAGGGGATCATTATATCATCATCATTATACCAGTAGCCACATTATTATATGAGTATCATTTTATAGCAGCAGTTATACTTGAGTTCCAAGCGCGTCCCTATACAAGGTTTATCTTATCATTATTTTCATAATTGTGCAGATTAGTTTATTTATTATAATCATTTTAAATTATTTGTATTTAACTCTAAAAATTATTTATTTACTTTTATCAAATCATATTAATTGTAGTTACCATTAGGCTCATTCAAATTATTGTTAAAATATATTCTATTTTTATAAATTCAGTGTTAGTAATTCAAGCAATAACTCTCTAACTGACTTCCGCCTAATAAATCCCTCTTCAAGATATCTAACTTCATACCTCAGGAATCACGACAATTGATTCCACTATAAAACCTATAATGGAAAAATTTAATTAACTTTATATTTACAAAACAAACATATATAATTATTCTACATTTAAAGTGTTTAAAGTGTTTCCTGTTTTACGAACCTTTTGATTGATTGACTGGTCTACCAGAAAATTTCCCGATGTGTTCTGCCCTAGAAAAAAGAAAAGGTTTATTTTTAGTAAAAGATCCATATTTTAAACAAGAAGAAGTCTCCACCCAGAATAGGGCCAAAACAGTGAAGTGAGATCACAAAAATATGGACCCATATCGACCTGTTTTGTACATTTTGGTTGCTTTTAATCTTAAAGTCCAATAGATTCATTGAGTTAGTTTCCCCAAGTATTGTCTGTCTAGTCTCCTATTTTCGTTAGTTATTTATTACTTCCTTTCTACCCTTACCGCTTCCCAACTGGGTTCGCCTGGGTTCGATATATTTTCCTTATACCGTTAAAATATATTCTAGGACAAAATACATTTTTCCAACTTTATTTCTCATTTCAGTTCTTTCTATTTTCTTTTTACCTTATTTTATTTAATATTTCTATTATAAGAACTATTTGTTTTGAGCCAAATTGTTTAGCAAAGCATTTGTTAATAATCGCCTCCGTCCAAGATACATAGTCCGGATATGACCTAAATTGGTAACGACTTGAATTGAAACATTTGTTTGTTTTTTTTTCATTGTAGTAACCTATAAAATAAAAACATGAATATAACTCAGGCGACCTTTTCTCACAGAAAATATCACAATATTAATTGACTTATTTCCACTTAACCTGGAATTTAAGTATAAAAAAGTTTCCCTGAATTAAACACATTACTTTTTGGATCAGGTAGTGAGTATGACTACATATCATGACAGCGTGTCATCTAGCTGTAATGGGATCCGAATCATCAAAGATTCATAGGATACGAAGAGCGGAGAAGCATACATTAAATGAATCAAAAGTTAGTTACTTCCCGCCTAGGCCAGACTAATATGGGAGAGTTTGATTCATATAAATAGAGCGATAGCAGTACAGTTCATGACATTTTACGACAAGTCAGCAACGTATCTACTACCTTCTCATTACTCAGCCAGTCTGTCTCTTTATATTTCTCTTGGTACCTAACTTTACTGTAAACGGACTGCTATAGTCCTAGCAGTTTTTCTGTTTATAACAATGTATTATACAATTGATGAGTTCAGCACATCATCTAGTTTATTTCTCATATTCTAAATTACATTCTCTCTAATTCCCTCTCTCCTTCTCACAACCAGTCGTAAAATTGTCGTGAACTGTACTCCTGCCGCTTTATTTGTATGAATCGAACTCTTCCATCCTAGTCTGTCCTATGTGGGGGGGTATCTAATTTTTTATTCATTTAATGTGCGCTTCTCCGCTCTTTGGATCTTATGAATCTTTAATGATTTGGATCCCATTACATAGCTCATCGATATTGGTTGTGCAATTTTAAGTTTTGAAATCTTAGGCCCTCTTCAAAAACCACCTAAAATAATCAAAAAAATGTTTTAAATTAAAGTGATCGGCTCCATAATCTGTGTTGGCATTTAGCAAGCTTAAAGAAATTTGGCGGCATTTAGGAGACAATTTCCAAAAAAAATTCAGTAGTCTACGGTTACAAAACGTACCATCATTTTCCGTCCATTCATTTTCTTCAAACTCGGTATTTTAGTAATGCATAAGTGACAGAACCATATATTGTACTGATGTGATACTTTAGAGCAATGTTCTTCAATCTTTTCATATCTGCCATTTGAGGACGAGCAAAACTAGTACTATTATTTTGCGAACCGATAGAAACTAAATATAAATTATACCGAATTCAACTGCAGTCAAATTAAGTCGAAAGTAAACGAAAGTCGTCGAGTATATATGAACGTTCAAAATATTACAAAAGCGATGCGGGAGCGATGTTGGGACAGTAAATAGTAGAAAAAAATTTGGTGTGAATCATTCACTCTACTTATTCTAACTTCTACCGGATTCGAGTTCGGCTTTGCTGCTCTTAGATTTTCTCTTCCCAGGAGCCTCTACAGCTCACTGTTCGTTCGGTGATGGGCAATGTTGTCTGTAGTGAGAGAACACTGTCTGGAGGCCACCAATACTCTGAGAAGGATCATAGATGTTGATGCGCCTTAAATTAAAAAAAAAAATTTACTCATTTTTTCCTAACGTGAATCCGGTTTACTAATTTTCTTGAAGCTCGGAATTTTCGCCATCCATTTATTTCTAATTAATTTTGTCTAGATGATAGAATTGTATAATCAACTATGATAGCATTTTAGTGAAAAACATAACCCCCGTCCCTCCTCCAAAAGTTCCCTTAAATGAATTTTCCCAGAGAAATGTTTTAAATAAAAGATGTAGGATCTTTGTATGCTTAGTTTACATACAAAGTTTCAAGAAAATCGCAAAAAAGTGAAAAAAAAAAAAAAGTCATATAGTAAAGTGGTAAAATAAACGTACTTCCGATTATCCGATTTTTTCTTTTCAAACATGGAATATCAACAACATATTCAATTTTAATTAACATTATTTAGATGATTAGAATTGTCTAATACACTGAAATAGCAATTTAGATGAAAACCTAACCCCCACTCAACCACAAAAAAGTACCCCTCAAATGAATTTTTCCAGAGAAATGTTTTGAAATAATAGTTGTAGCTCATTGTATATGTACAGTTGACATACCAAGTTTGAAGAAAATCGTCGGAGTCATTTTTGAGAAAAAAACGCAAAAAGGTAAACAAAAAAATCAACTAGTAAAGTGGTACTTCCGGTTGAGGAATTTTGACAAATAACGTACCGTCAGATCCCATAGTGATACATGTTTGGAATATAAAGTTTTAACTGTCTACGGATTTTCATTTTTGAGCTATGCTGTTCATATACATATATATACACACACACACACACAGACTATTTGCTGAAAACCACTTTTTTGGGCTGAGGTGACCTGAAAACAGATATTTCCGGTGAAAACTCGATATAGAAAATTTGACACGATTATAATATTTCCTCTTATGAGGTGTAAGAGTAAGTAAAACTTTGTTGATCGTAATTTGTCCATAACACTTACACTTATCACGTAATAAGACTACATTTGGTTATTTTTATAATTAACTCAGCGAAAAATGAACTTTTTTCTTTTGCTTTGTTAGCAATTACAAAGAGTTAAGTCTATATTCCATTTATTTACTTAAGGATTTAGAGCGTTAATTAATGTACTAACACAAATATTTTTGTTTTGCAATTGTCAGCTACATTATAATTACCCAGATTTCTAAAATGCTGCATAGAATTTCTTCTTATAACAATAATTCTTATCCTAAAAACTTTTCCAAGTTAAGATTAATTCATATAAATTTAGTTGATTTACTGGCTGAAACTGTAAATTTTATATTTACATATATTTTGACGTGGATCATTAAAAGTATCATTTTTTTTTTTCTAGAGTTATCTAATAATATCTCTCTGACATCTGGTTGGGTCCTTTATTGGGGGACTATGATTTAAGGAGACTTCTTTTACGTAATTGAAATGGTCTAATGGCTAACGTTCTCGCCTTTCGTGCGAGAATTCAGCGTTCGATTTTCGTGAGGGCAAAGTCGGTGTTGAACCCAGCATCGTGATAAAAAGTAGGAAGCTACATTCTTCCCGTATACCGCTTTTCCTCCTGGTACTTCGGGAGATCTTTCTAGGCTTTGATTTAAGGAGACTTCTTTACGTAATTGAGTTGGTCTAATGGCTAACGTCTAACGTTCTCGCCTTTCGTGCGAGAAATCAGCGTTCGATTTTCGTGAGGGCAAAGTCGGTGTTGAACCCTGCATCGTGATAAAAAGTAGGAAGCTACATTCTTCCCGTATACCGCTTTTCCTCCTGGTACTTCGGGGGATCTTTCTAGGTTTTTGATTAGGTTATCTTTTCCATGCTTCATATCACATAAAAACTCATTTTAATTATTAGAATTATTATATTAATGAACTTAACACAAAAAAATGAAATTAATTAATTTTTCTTTTTGCTTTAAGAAGTAAAAAAAAAAAAAAATATTACAAAAATTAATAAATTGACCGTAGGCAAACAACAACATTATTGAATAATAAATAAATTTTGTAATTTATTTATTTTATTATTTTTTTTCTTGTGTAATTAATAACCACCACATTTGAATATTAAATTATGATACCGTAATTAATAATTAATGTTTTTTTTTATTTTCCTATATCCTTCATCATCAGTTTTTCCCTCTGCCGAATTTTAATAATATAAATTTTGTATATAAAATAATATTTACTTAATTGTTTTTTTTTTTTTTTTTTTTATGTTTGTTAAATAATAAAATCATATTAGAAAAAACTGCGGTAATAAATTGGTACATTCTATTTTTTATTTCCTTTCTCTTAGAGGAAACATTTTTGAAATTCAGTAACATTTCAGTTCGTGTACTCCTCATTTCATCATTCAGTCCCTCGCACCAATTGTTCCTACCATTATAATAGGTCGAATTAGACCGCCTTTCCCGTTCATTGGTCCCGATCCTGCTGTTGTCTTGTTTTTGGGTACACGTATGTCACACTTCTAGTTATGGATAACTTTCCAATATTCAACCCAGGGGATGAATTCGAAGATGCTGGTTTTCGGATAGGGCTAATCGTGAAATGTTATTGGTCTTTCCCGGACATCTCTCTGACATCTGGTTGGGTCCCCTTTATTGGGGGACTATGATTTTATGAGAGACTTCTTTACGTAATTGAGTTGGTCTAATGGCTAACGTTCTCGCCTTTCGTGCGAGAATTCAGCGTTCGATTTTCGTGTTGGGCAAAGTCGGTGTTGAACCCAGCATCGTGATAAAAAGTAGGAAGCTACATTCTTCCCGTATATTGCTTTTCCTTCTGGTACTTCGGAGGATCTTACCTACCCGTTCGGGTTTACCGGTTCCCCGTTGCAAGCCCGATCGTTTAGTAAGAAGGACCACCATGGAAGGACTTTTAGTGCAATGCCCGAGCATAGCAAAAGTGCCCTCCTGAGCACACTCCCGCTTGACCCATTTAAGGGCAGATTGAGATACGCTCAACCAGCGCGCAAAGTGATCCCACATAGTGGTCACGCTCTACTCCCAGAAGATAGAGAAGGCACCCTCTAGCAGGCTCTGGTAAACCGCGCACACCCAGCAAATCCGCTTCCAGCTACGGGCTGGCGCCGGGGTTTAATTTAAATTGCGAGTATCCTAAATATAAACTAAATATAAATATAATAAGTATATATAAATAAAATGTAAATATATATATAAGTATATAAATATAAGTAGGGAGCTATATATAAATATAAGTAGGAAGCTGCAGTTAGTAGCGCCCTAGATAGGGAAGGCCGGAATAAAACGGCGTGGAAACAGGTGTGCATACCACACGCCCCCATATTCAAATCGCCTTGGCCCTTCATGGGCTGTTGCGCCATAGAGTTTTTTTTTTTTTTTTACATAATAGAGCTCATGCCAGACCCATCTTTGGGAGACAGAGGAAGAAAAAAACCATTCATTTAAATTTAGGACTTTGGTCAGAATAGGATGCCTGGGTTATTGTCCCCATTTGTTGATAGTTGTATTTCTTAAGTGGTTTGGATCCAGCTGTTGGATTTTCTTTGCTGTTGGAAATCTGGCATGTATTTTTGGAAGGAGGCCAGAGAGACTATGGATATCCTATGGCTTTGTTTCTCCCCTTAGGCGAACAATAATGATAATAGATAAAGTCCGCAAACTTGTGCTAAACTGTGGTTTAGGTATAAGTAATGCCATAAAAGTTTGTAGAATCAACAATAAAATTAAATAATGGAAAAGCATTTATGTAAATAAATAACATTAAATATATATACTGAAAATTGTAACCGCCGCTTAATACTTAACTTAAAAACTTCTTATAACTTGTTTATAATATAAAAAGTTATTTGGTTGTAACCGTCTGTTTTATCGTAAAGTACCTTACGGTTTTTTCCCACAAACAAACCGATTAAATAAAACAAACTTAACAGTAAGTTTAAGTAAATGGAGATTGTACATTTTGCAGGTTAAGTAGGATAAATTGAAAGTGAAAGTTTCTCCACTTTACCAGATGATGGTAAACTTCTTAAATAGTACAATAGAATGAATTTTTAGAGATATTAAGTGTGGTGAAATATTTTATCAGTCAAAAGTTCTTTATTGAAGAATCAATTTTGCTGAAATTCAGCCAGTGTCCAAACCAGACAAGGCAAATTAATTGAAAATTACAAAACGGTCTCATTTGGATGGCCTACATGCAATATATCGGCTTTTGGTTTAATGAAATTAAAATAACATAGCTAAAAGAGGGTCCAAGCAATCTAAAAAAAAACGTAAAAATTGCAGAAATTTTAGACTTAGTATTCCCTTTTAGGAACGGACCAAGCATCGAATTAAGTTTTCAGTCTAAATCCATCAACCGTATAATGATTCTGAGAAGGAAAGAGAGAGGATTAGTGAGAATGGATTTTTATAGACATAAATACATAACATGCTGCAATGTAAGGGTGTTGTGAGGAGATGTAGGTTGATGCTTGATGAATGATAAACACCTTAAGATGGTCAAGAAATGTAATTGATATAAATATATATGACTGACTGCCAAGGACTTTACACTATAGAGTTAAGAACTACTGAACTGAACTGACAGACTGACGTGGCTAAATGATATATACGGAGAGATGAGAGTTATAATAACGGAGTGATATCTGATGTGTGAATCAACTGAATTCTATCTGAATGATTGATGTCTGATTGCCTATCTCTCATATATATATACACTGGCCGTGCCTCTCCTTTCTTTGCGAGAGGGGCTGTTTCTCTCTGCTAGAGTGGATGAGTGGTGGGGGTTCACTACCCCTACATCATCCCCCTCAACAATGTATAATGAAAAGAATTCAGCAAGCTGCAGAGTTCAAATTGTAAGGATTTTACAGTAAAATAGAAGTTAGGTAGCGAGAGAAATATAAAGAGACAGACTGGCTGAGAGTAGATAAGTTGTTGACTAGTTGTAAACTGGTCATAAACTGTCCTGAACTGTACTACTGTCGCTCTATTTGTATGAATCGAACTGTCCCTTCCAAGTAGCTGACTTTTAATGTGCTTCTCTGCTCTTCAGATCCTATGAATCTTAAATGATTCGGATCTCATTACATCATAATTAGAGAGAATAGATTTTAAAGAAATAGACTAGATAATATGCTGAACACTGTTATAATGAAAAGAACACACAAACTGCAAGTACTTTACAAGTTTATAAAAGTTACAGCGAAAGAAATGTAAAGAGACAGACTGGCTGAGTGATGAGAAGATGAGGTACATACGTTGCTGACTGGTTGTAAACTTGTCGTAAACTGTCCAGGACTGTACTGCTGTCGCTCTATTTATATGAATCTTCCTAGTCTGGCCTAGTTGTGGAGTAACTGACTTTTAATGTGCTCTTCTATATGCTCTTCGGATCTTATGAAACTTAAATGATTCGGATCCCATTGCATCATAATTAGAGAGAATGGATTTTTAGTGGTAAAGTAGATGATATGCTGAACACTGTATAATGAAAAGAACACACAAACTGCAAGGACTTTAGAGTAAAATAGAAGATAGGAAGCGGGAGAAAAATATAAAGAGACAGACTGGCTGAGTGATGAGAAGGTAAGTAAATAGGTTGCTGACTGGTTGTAAACTGGTCGTAAACTGTCCTGGACTGTATTGCTGTCGCTCTATTTATGTGAATCTTCCTAGTTTTGAATCTTTTTGTATGCTCTTCGGATCTTATGAAACTTAAATGATTCGGATCCCATTACATCATAATTAAAAAGAATGGATTTTTACTGGTAAAGTAGATGATATGCTGAACACTGTATAATGAAAAGAACGCACAAACTGCAAGGGCTTTAGAGTAAAATAGAAGTAACAGCGAAAAAGGTAGCGTAGAAAAAGGTCGGTAGGTAGCGGGATAAAAATATAAAGAGATAGACTGGCTAAGTGATGAGAACGTAAGTAAATAGGTTGCTGACTGGTTGTAAACTTGTCGTAAACTGTCCAGGACTGTACTGCTGTCGCTGTCTTTATATGAAACTTCCTAGTCTGGCCTACTTTTGGAGAACTGACTTTTAAAGTGCTTTTCTGCTCTTCAGCTCCCATGTATCTTTTAATGTTTCGGATCCCATTACTAATTAATAATTTTTATAATTGCAGTAATAATTATAATTTTTTTTATTTATTGGCGATTGGGGTCCCAAATTACATTATGCTCCTTTCTAAATTGCCATTTCAGTATAGTATACAGTTTTACCTTATATTATCTTAGGGTAAATTAAAAACATTAGTAATATTCCAAGTGTGAAGAAAATCGTTTAACCGGGAATGGAATTTTGCAGAATAGGTTTCCTAGTTCTTTTTGGAATTTTGTTGAAAACGGTCACAATGTATTTTTACTTTCTCTTACTCCTTGTAAGAGGAATTATTGTAATCGTGACAAATTTTCGATAGCTAATTTTAACGGGAAAAACACGTTTTCAGGTCCCCTGAATCCAAAAAAGTGGTTTTTACAAAATGGTCTTTGTGTATATGCATGTGAACAGCATAGCTCAAAAATGAGAAAATCGTAGCAAGTTCAAACTTGATATTCCATTTAGGTATCACCATGGGATACGGCAGTAGGTTATCTGTCAAAATTCCTCAACCGGAAGTGCCATTTTACTGGATAATTTTTTCACTTTTTTGCAATTTTCACAAAAAATGGTTCCAGTGATTTTTTTGAAACTTATTATATCAACTATACATACTAAGACCGACAACTTTATTGAACATTTTTCTTTGGGAAAATTCATTTAAGGTTACTTTTGGGTGTGGTTTTCCACTAAAGTGCTATTTTAGTTTTCTATACAATTCTATCATCTAAATAATATTAGTTAGAATTAAATATGATAGGGAAATTTCGATTTTGAATAATATCGGATGACCGGAAGTGCGTTTTTACTGGGAAATATTTTTCAATTTTCAGTTATTTTTCTCTAGAACGGCTCCAACGTTTTTCTTTAAACTAGCAGTGTGAACTATACATAGAAAGAGCTACAACTTTTATTTGAAACATTTCTCCTGGCAATGTCATTTAATAAGGGGGTTTTTGAGGGAGTGATGGGGTTATGTTTTTCTCTAAAGTGCTATCATAGTTGATTATACAATTCTACCATGTAAACAAAATTAATTAGAAATAAATAGATGGCCAAAATTGTGAGTTTCAAGAAAATTAGTAAACCGGAAGTGCGCTTTTACGGAACAGTTTTTTTTTCCAGTTTTCGACGAATTTCATTAAATTTGGTACACAAACTGCAAAATTTGTCAATTTTAATTTTAAGCACTGGGAGTATGAGGAAGTTGTGTGAGTGTTTCACACCAGATTTTTTTTTTTTTTTACATTCTCTTACTACTGTAAGAGGAATTGTGTTTTTAATGGAAATATAATGTTTCGAAATGCTCATATCACAAAAAAAAAAGTTGTAAGGGGATGGTCTGTGAGTGTGTGTGTGTGTTTTTGTGTGAACAAAATATCTCAAAAACGACTAATCGAAGAAGCTTAAAACTTGACATTCTATTTTAGGTACCATTACCACCGCATTCGAAAAAAGCTTTTACTGAAAATGTATCAACCAAAAATGAAATATTTTTCAGTTTTCAGCTATTTTCCTCTAGAACGGCTCCAACGATTTTCTTTAAACTTGAAATAAAAACTACGTATATAAAGAGCTACAACTTTTATTTGAAATATTTCTCGTGGTAAAGTTAATTAAGGGGGCTTTTGAGGGAGTGGTGGGGTTATGTTTGCCACTAAAGTGCTATCATAGTTGATTATACAATTGTTCCATGTAAGAAAAATTAATTAGAAATAAAATAGATTACCAAAATTCCGTGTTTCAAGAAAATTAATAAACCGGAAGTGTGTTTTTACTGAACAGGTTTTTTTTTTTTTTTTTTTTTTTTTTTAATTTTTACTATGTTCTCTCCATAATAATACTGACGAATTTCATTAAATTTAGTGTGTATTAACTTATATAATTTGGCAATCAAAATCTTGAAAACTCGCGTAAGAGAAAGTTGTGTGAGTGTGTCACACCAGAATTTTTTTTTTTTAAACTTTAAGTCATAGTTGCACAATATTATCAAAATCTATCACTTTTATTTAGTAAGTTTTTCTGTGAATAAAATATTTTTAAATGCATTCTAGTACAGATGAGTGGTTTAGGTTTATCTCTAAATTTTGTAGGACTAGTACTTTTTGGTTTGAAGATAGTAATGTCATATCGTCTTGAAATAAATGTTGCCACATTCAGCTACCTTGTTCAATAGCGTTATCTTTAATGGAACGGTTTTCTATCACTTTTATAACTGTCGTCAACTTCATAATTAAAATACCAATTTTCAAGAAAAACTTACATAATAATTGCAGTAAAATATAGTCGTGTTACATCAGATTGAAACTCTCTTCATGTGGATGAAATGTAATTGTGAGATGTGTGTTTGTAGTAAGTAGCACGAGCGGTTTATTAAAAGGGCTTGTAAGTATATATGTTTAAGAGAGAAGTATTAAGAAATAATCAATAGATCACACTGCTTTTAAAATAAATATATTATTCTCTAAGAGAAATTAAGTTACTTTAAATTATCAATAATAAGCTTATAATAAACTCTTATAACTTAAAACTTGTACTGTTCTGAAGTGTTCTCCTTACTGTCTACAACAAGGCTGGCTTGGAAAGAATCTTCTCTTTTGTTCGTTCAGTTCCTCCCCTGTGAGGAGAAGGGGGTAGTACAATGCCATAAAGGTTCTTGAACCCTCCCAGTAATTGGACTTATTCTACCTGGCTTGTCCTTTTGCAAGGGAATGTCAATATTCTTGTTAATTTTGATTTTTTTTAATAAATTAATATATTTCTATGTTTCTTGCATCCATCACATGGAACTCTGTAAAATGCAAGTTCTCCTTATTTAATGCTAACAAAACCATGACAGTTCGTGTAAGTATATAATAATGTAAGTACAGTTTTGTAGAGACTTATTATTCAATTTAACAAAAATTCCACTTCCAACTTTTCCCTTTTTTTCTATCAATACTACCCCCTACTACCACCACCTATATCCCAGGTTATTCCATCGTTCTATACCTTCATCTTTAGGAGAAAGGTCAGTCACGCAACAAAACTCTAGTTAAAAACTTCACCTGATGGAATAATTAATCCTTCAGTAACTGGTTTATGTGCATGGTTTGATTTGTGTGTGTGTGTGTGTTTTTTGTTCACTTGTATATTTACACATTCCTATTCCATTCCGTTTGCCCAGTTCAATTACTTTCTTTCTAGTAGAATCGTGGCAATTTACATGAAAATTGGTTCATTCTAGTTTTTTGTCGATTGTGCAACCAGAGT
Organism: Triatoma infestans; assembly: GCA_011037195.1. Lineage (NCBI taxonomy): Eukaryota > Metazoa > Arthropoda > Insecta > Hemiptera > Reduviidae > Triatoma > Triatoma infestans. Next base: position 80,590 of record JAAEAF010007655.1, read on the forward strand.
TAGAATGAATGAAAAGACTCTGGCCCCTTAGCACAACCTCATCCGGCCACACTTCTATTTCCCTACCGGCTCCTTTCTCTCCTCTTTGTTTTTCAAACACCCAATATTCTTCTCTTTTTTAATCATTTTTAACCGGCCTTTCTTTTTTTTCTTTTTTTTTTATCCAGCTTCCCATCCTGCATCAAAACAGAATGGCCCTAATTCACTTCCTCATTCTGAACACATTAAATTTCTGATTCATTCGGCTTTGTTCTTTCTCTCTTATTTGATAAATTGTTTTTTCTGCTTTTTTTAAATATTGAGTTTTTAAATCAGGTGAATAATAATAATAATGGAGAAATGAAAATCACTACTTGCATTTTTTTCTATCATTTATATTTAATTTTTTATGGAGAAAGAGTATATGAATGGGTAGAGTATCTGAACAGATAGTGGTGATGTTGGTAACTAGAAATAATAATGTATAATATAAATGGGCCTGAACCATTTTGTGGTGTCAGAGACCAATCTATCCTAGAGTAACTCAAGGAGGAGGAGGAGGAAACAAGGAGGTCTCAACTCTGGTACACCCTCACAAGACTGAGGCAGGAAAAAAGATATGCTGGATTGAATGATAACCTTAAGGATGATGGAAGCATGCATTGGCCACAGTAAGAATAAGCTTCGCATTCTTACGGGTTTTCTCACGGGGTATTGCAGGCTCAGGGTACACCTGACGAAGCTGGGCTTAGAGAGTGACAGCAGACGCAGATTCTGTGTGGTGATGGTGGAAACTCTAGTAATCCCCTAACAGATTGCAATAATGCCATTCAGAGAAGTTACCAGGAAGAGGAAGGGAAACATACCCTCTGTTGCGTCGTCTTGCTGCCCGGTTGTGCCTGTAGGGCTAAAACTGCCGCGTGCGCCCGCGTCGTCCGGGTCAGGCATCCTCGTTTTTCTCCTCTTTTCAATTCTTTTCCGCCAATTCTCTGGCGCGTTCGCGCCTTCTCTCGCGTTTCCGGACGTTGGTTTTCCCTCCACAGCCACTCCCTTTTCCCTGGTTAATCATCACTTGTGTTTTGGCTCGCTTCACGTGCTTATGTGGGTATTGTTCTCTGCGTCATCATTTACTGCTTCATCATTAGATTTCACCGCCTCCACGGGTATGTTGCGTTTTCAACACAGGTCTTTCATCTCTGCCTCCAACCAGCTCCTGAGAGGTCTTATTCGCATCAACGAATGCTCATTCACCAATTACCTTTTCCGCAACTTCCTTTCATACACACCCATCCATACACGAACATATTTACACATATACTCAGTCTCCTTTATACCGTTTTACGCTTCCTAGCATCTTTCACAGCTTCTCCGGCTCAACATACGCTTCTCATTCATCATAACCGCATCTTCAAGGTAAGCCAATTAAAACTTTATTGCCTTGTTAATATTCATAATTGCTTGCTTCATTAAGCCCCTCTAACGCTTCCGAGTTCACGCGTGATACCCTCCCTAGAGCCCTCCAGGATATTAAGATTCCTTAGAGATATTAACCTGATGGGAGTGCTATACGGCATCTAGAGGCATAGCACAATGGACTATTCTAAAAATAGTAACGTAGTTAATTAATAGAGAGATTTTGAGAATTTTCCGGCCTATAAAAAGTCTTTCTGACAGAGAACTGAGTAAAGATAGTTGATTTTTAGGAGCAGTTGTTTGTTGTGCCTTCAAAAGTTATGTTTTTGGCTTCTTGATAATATTACTATATTCTTGAATGCTTGTTTTCCATGGAAGTGCAGGGCTAATAGTGAGTTGTTTGCTGTGCCTTTCATGGACCTTGATTTCCCTATTGGACATTTTGATTTAACGAGACATCTCAATGTAATGGATTTATTTGCCCCTTTTTTTCCATAATCTTATTACATTGCAAGATCTATACTTTCATATTTTTTGTCATCCTTGGCGTAACAGATCTGCCGCAATTTTACATTAAGTTTGTTGGATAGTAGGAGCTCGGCCTGCTGTCAGGTTAGAGCGTTCCTACATTTCCGCTCTTCCAATGGTAGCTCTTCAATGATGTGGAAATTTAAAATGGGAAATAAAAAAACTCCTTTACATGAAAATTGATTTTCTAATTTGTTCAATCATACAAATTATGATGCGGCAGCTCTGAGTGCATGTATGCTTCTAACTTAAACTCAACCGCACACCAAACTAGCCTATATCCATCTCCACTGTTCAACTGTTTAACGCGTTCGGCGCGTACAAAGTTTTTTAATTAAACTAGGCTCTTGTATTGCTTACAGCAGTGTCTACGATTGGTCTTAAATAATTCTGGAATTGGTCTCCATTCATCCTAGTTCTAGGTCAGTGGTTATTTTTTCATTATCCATATTCCTTTGACGGCACGCCGCCTTTATTCTTTCTTCCCATAGTAAAGTGGCTATCTTTAAATGTCTCCATCTCACAAATTTCATTCAAGTTTTTACTAAAGCTTTTGGTCTGTTCAAAGTACTTACTAGAACCATCTATTATTCATCTATCCGCTCAGCCTATCTGATGTTCCAGGATACCTCTATTATATTTTTCATGCTGTCCTTACCCGATCTATTTACCGAAGAAATCTCATTTCTAGAGCCTACTTCTGTACCTAATTGTCATAACCTTACTTGAGTGATTTAGAATAGACAATAAAGTAAGTTACTTTTTCCCGGCCGCATGTGTGTGAAAAAAAAATAATAAAAGAAATAATACTCTAATATAATAAGCCAACATTAGTAAGTCATTCCTGAACAATTACTTGGATTTCCAATAAATTGTTGACTGAATATGGGCTATTGGCTAATAAATGTTGATCAGATGCTGCGTTAGATCAGAGTGCTTGAATTTCTATCAGAATTAACATAAATTTTAAACTTAAATGGTAAATACTGATTTTTCCACCAAAATTTTGAACTGTCCCCTCCCTAAACAGCCAACTCTTTTACATACAAGGCAAGGGATGACTCTTCTAACTACACTTTCAATTGTAGACGAATTTACAAAATGAATAAATTTACATTAATAAAGAAAATCCAACCTTAATGTAAAATCTATATTTTGAACATAACATTTTTAAATCGATATTTATAAACATGGGCAAAGTCAAGATCTAATAGCAGGGGGCAGAATTAGTAACTATAAATAGGTCAATGGTAAACGTTCTCATATCCATAAAAGATGAGAAATTCCTTTTATATTTTCATATTCAGATAAAATTAAGTGTATTTCATTAAAAAAAAAAAAAATTTACTCCTCAGTAAGGAGTCGCTTGGTGTAATTGGGCTGGGTAGCGAGGATAGAAGGATTATGGAAATCAAAAGTATGGTTCAAGGATAGAGCGTGCTTGGAAAGTGCTGTACAGCATGTATGCTTACAGCCTATTCATGATCATGTAAGAGTGGAGAAGGCGTCCGGAGTAAGTAGGTTTAGTGTACCAATCGTAAGTTAAGGTATTGTCGGGATTCCGTATAATGAGTTTGTCAAGGAAAGGAAGTCTGTTATTATGTTCTTTTCCAATAGTGAAATGTAGTTTGTTGTGGTAAGAGTTGAAATGCTGAAGAATCTTTGATGTATCTGTTGGGTTGACCCCAAGGAAAAGATAACATATTTAAAAATATGAGAAATAGAGAGGCTAAGAGTTGGAAGGACTTTATCTAAAAGGTCATTCATAATAATGTTGGCCAGACAAGAAGCAAGACAACTGCCCATGGCCAAGCCGTCCTTTTGCAGATAAAAATGCTCTTGGAAGACAAAATATCCTGATTTGCAACACAAGTCAAGTGTTTCAATAAAAAGATCTCGTAGGATAGTCGTGTGAGGATGAATTGATGGCCAGTTGAGAGAAACTAATGAGATAACTAGGTCAAGTCGAATGTTGGTAAACAGAAAGGTGACATCAAGAGAAATCAAGATGTGTTGGGGGGGTATTGTTATGTGTTTTATTTTCTCAATGAAATCAAAGGAATTTTTGACGTCGTAAGTGTTTTGGGAACTAAAAGGTTGAAGAGCAGGAAGAATGAATTTACTGAGATTGGAAGAGGGGCTGTTAATGGAGGAGATGATGGGACGAATAGGGCAAAAGGGCTTATGAATTTTGGGCAGTCCATAGGCACCGAGAGGTGTGCTGTGATGGTTGATGTCTGTAATAATTGTTTGCGTCAATGTGGCCAATATTTTTCAATTTCTTTATGTGCTGGTTGAATAAGTTTTGCTGTTTAGCGGTGATATCTCTGTCCAACAAGGAGTAAGTATTAGTGTCAGATAAGAGGTTAGTCATTTTGTCAATGTAATCACGTTTGTCCATAATGACATCGGACAGTGGAGTTGCCTTTGTCTGCTTTTGTGACGATAATATCGTCATGGTGAGATTGTATAAACTGTTTAGTGGCGGAGAGGTCATGAAAAAAACTTTTTGGAAGAGGTGTGGTCTGGATGTGGCAATTATTTTTGTGTAAGTAGTTAGTCATAATGTTGACCATTTCTAGTCTAAGGCAGTCTTTGTTGTCGTCTGAGATGTCAGTAGTCCGTAGGATGTATTCAGTGTCGATGATCAGGTTGGGGATGCTATGTTTAGGAGAACGGTTGGGGAGGTTAAAGTTAGGGCCAAGGCTGAGGATTTTTTGGACATCATTAGGAATAGTGATGGAGGAAATATTTTTCAACCAGGAAGATTTAAAGGTGGGATAATTATCGAAACCAGTGGTACTTACAATGTGGGTGAATTTTCAGTGTAAGGTAGGTCTGTGGTGTTTTTTGTATGTTATGTGTAGCTGGTCAACTATGTTTTGAAAAACCAAAAAATCGGTGTAACACTAATTGACATACTGATGTTTTCTCTTTAATGAGTATTGGTTGAATGTTGAAATAATAGTGATGAACTAATGCTCATCTTGGTAGTTTAAATCTGCCCTGTATATTTGATTGCTAGAAGGGGTTAAAAGACAAAGAGTGGCCTAGTTCTCCGACCTCTCTTTGTAACGGTGTCTTGTACCTACGTCCTAAAATACAGTGGCCCCTGAACTGAAATACACTTTATTTTAAGTTAAAATTCGCTAAAATAGTTTCCAAAATTATTTCACTTTTTCCATTTGTTTCTTTCATTACAGTTTTTCAAAACTCATCAGAAACCGTAACTACTGAATAGGTTTGATTCAGAAATGTTATCAATTTTACCATATCTTGATATATATGATATATTTGTATTATCTCTTTGTATCTGTTAATTATTAAGAAGGATGGTTAGAGAAATATTACTTCATTGTATGTATCCAAATTGAATGAACTAAATTAAGTTCAACAGAAATATCAATTTCAGCTATCGATAATCAGATTTCTGCACCAACTGGCCATTTTTCCTTATCGTTAAGTCGTTTTATTATTATTATTATTTTACTTGGGCAACGCATCTCCATCTGTCTTTATAAAGTTCAACAAAGTTGTACCGTTTCACATGACAGCAATAAATTCCTCTTATTGGACATAAGAGGGACTTTAAAAATTGATTATTAATACAAAATGTGATAATGCATTATGAATGGAGAGAAGATCTAGAGAGGGGGAACAGCGTTTAGCCAGAGGATACAACGTGACCGGTAATTTAATTTCTACATTGAGATGTTGGAAGTAGAGAAGGAGTCACAACTCAATCTCCTGCCACCCCCTCCTACTACCAATTACAAATTTACATAGCTTTGAGTAGTTATATAACTATAGGAAGGATAGTCTAGAGCAAGTACTATTGGTCCGAGAACGAATATCTCTCTCTATTCTGCTACCTCACACTATCTCACTCCGATATATAGTACCAGCATCTCTAATCCTATCTTTTAAGGTAAAGCTAGTAGGTGGTAGGGAGAGTTGGTAATTTTACCTATTCCTCTATCTCTTGACAATAACTGTGTTTTCCCTCTTACTCTAAGTAACTTTACCTAGGTTTCCTTTAACATACTATGTAGCTAGCCTAACTTTTGTCGGTAGGACTGTAGTTTGTAATGTTTTGATTGCTGTGTAAGGCCACCAAAGTACCATCTAGCGATTTCCATAAAGTTCACAGAAACTTGCCTACTTTTTTTAATGTTTTTTCCTTCTTTTGACAGCATTTTTAACCTTTGATAATTAGTTTATATGTTGTTAGGGGTTGTCTACATACTGTCTGTATGTCGGCTTTGTTTTTTTTTTGCCTCAATTATTGATATTTATTTTTTTTTAAAGTTGTTTACATGACGTTTCGACCATAATTGTTGGAATTGCTGGAAGAAGCTTAGTGTTGTAATTATTTTAAAATAATAGGTTTATTGTTATTATTATTATTATTATTATTATTAAACCGGGTGTCTGGTGGCATGGGATCAAAGCCTATATGGCTTTTATCCACCCCTATGCCCCCATAACATCCCCTTAAATAGTCTCCTCCGGTAGCCTACCGGTCAGTCTACAATATCCCAAGATATCCTTTAACTCCAACTCGCCCAGGCAATCCTGCGAGAGTGGTACCCTCCCATATGCGCGAAACCTAGTACCAGCGAAACGGTGACATAAATAGTGATACACCGTTTCCCTGACTCAGTCATCGCAACTCTGACAAACGGGACTAGACGTCCTCCCTATGTTAAACAAGTGTCTAGACACCCAAGTGTGTCCAGTCACCATCCCCTAAGGGACAGGAGGTAATCCGAAACTACCTGCTTGATTCCTTTTATAAATCTTTTAGCTTGGAGACACCCCTACGTGTCCCCGCAGCATTTCTCTAAGACTCTCGTCTCCCAAAGTCTAAACTGTTTATCACGAAAACCTCTTACTGACGGCAAGGGCTGGTTCAGGACCACAAAATGGTGATGATTATCCCTCCCTAGCCAACTGATCCGCCCCCCTCATTGCCCTCTATTCCCGCATGTCCGGATATCCAATAGAGACGCACCTTACCCCTCCGAATCAAGGCGTTAAGCCTTCTCCTACAATAGTTAGGTTTACAGGATTATGGTATGAATTTTTAATTTCTGTTACTTCTATTAAGAGCAAGTATTTACTATTTATTCAACGGTTGTCCAATTTGTTAAAGGATGCACCATAAATATTTATTTATTTTGTGGTTTTGTCTGTTTTTACATTAACCAGTTATTTTGTTTTTGAGGGCTGGAAAAAACCAACATACTGACATTATTATCTACCTTTGGCCTCCAACTGCCATTATGTTGGTGGAAAAAAACCAGCCCTATCTTTTCAAATTGACATTCTCTTGTAGAGTTCCATCAGGCTTCTGCACCCCCTCTTTCTCTTCTTCATTCTCCATCCTTGCAGTGATAAAGGTATCTTGAGCGATGCGGCTCTTATTCTCAATCGTTTAGACATCTGAAACAATTTTATGGTTAATGCCTTTGTATATTATGTTGTTTTGGTGTCTAGTATAAGTGAAATGAACACAGAACTACAATGTACTGAAAGATAATCCCTAATCCCACTTATATTTTCATTTTATTCCCTTTGATGAACTTGTATATGCAAACAAGCGCTTCCTTTTCCATTAGTGTCAATATGCTTTTTGCACTATAAGGAAATCGTACATACTCGGTTTAGTTCGGTTAAAAACGTTCCTCTTTTTTTTGGCTATACATTTTACAACTAAAGAGTAAATGATTGATATCACCATCCTCTCTGTTGCCGCAATCGCATTTGGGACTATTTACGATGCGTATTTTATTATAGGTGCGGCTTGGTGAGGTTATGGTTAAACCTCAATCGCATTATCGGTATTAAATTGCCTTTATCCAGCCAACTCTTCAAGCCAAGGTTTACAAAAGATTCGAGGCTGTATGTGTGAATAAGATTTGCATGTATATTCTTTTCCATTGGAACTGTACCAGGATCAGGATCTAATGGAATGGATAAAAAACGGAAGAATTAAATGGTTGGGACATTTGGAAAGAATGGAAAATGCAAGAATTCCCAAGAAAATGTGGACTGGTCACCCTGAAGGGGCTAGAAGAAGAGGAAGACCGACAATTCGTTGATTGGATGAAGTGGAGTCCGATTTGAGAAGCATCGGAATAAGAAGGTGGAGAAGGATTGCGGAAGGGAGAGAGGAATGGCAACGAGTGGTTAAGGAAGCTGTAAGGGTGTAGTGAGGAGATGTTGATTGTAGATGCTTGATGTGTGATAAATAACACCTTAATATGATTAAGATATATAATTGATATATATGTATATGACTGACTGCCAAGGACCTTTACACTGTAGAGTTTAGAACTGAACTGAACTGACAGACTGACGTGGCTAAAATGATAAGTACGGAGTGATGTTAAACTGATGTGTAAATCAACAGAATGATCTCTGATGTGTAAAACTGAATTTAACAGAATGATCTCTGACTGTCTATCTCTCATATATATATATACACTGGCCGAGCCTCTCCTCTCTGTGCGAGAGGGGCTGTTTCTCTCCGCTAGAGTGGATGAGTGGTGTGGGTTCACTAAAAACCCCTACA
>JAAEAF010007656.1:0-21838 GCA_011037195.1 Triatoma infestans
AACACAGGCTTGCACAGAGCAAATTTAGTTTACACACTCAGTTTGTAAGTATACAGATGTACGCCCAAAAACGGGCGATGACCACAAAATGAAGCAGGCTATCACGTTGAAAATGTCTCTGATGCTTTCCAGCTCTGCGGAACCAACCACCATAAATCTGTTACGAGCTTTAACAAAACTTTCTATGACAAATTTTTGCTAGATCCTTAGTTGTTTTCTTGTAATGAAATTCACCACAACAAGTCTCGTGTTGTGAAATACTGTACAATAAGATACCTATGACGGTAACTGCCGTTCAAACCGGAAAATGATAGTCTTACACAATCTTAAACTAACCATGTCTCTCAGGCTCAATTGTATGGATTAAGCTACAAACTTCACAAGTTCCAAAGTATCGGAAGGCAACAAAGTCAAAATCGGATTTAAACTTGCCAAATTCAAATGTGATATCAGTCTGAAAACAAGAATTCAACAGACTAAAGTCAACATTCAAGACTTACACACAACACACTAAGAGTTTTATACATAAACAACACCACAACAAGGAGTCTTCTTCACACAATTCTCTGACAAGAGAGATTTATAGACCAGAGAGTTTTCTCTGTAAACTAGCCAACCCACTAAAACAGTCGAGGAGAACAAGCAAGATTTCTTAAGTAGCTACAAGCTACCATTACCGCTCTCCGTTCGGCTTTTCTAAACTTCTCTTTTCACTGCTGCTCCTCACTAATAAATCGCTAAAATTTGTGAGGAAAAGTGAGATAGTGCGTCTTGAAACATTTTCACTATCGTCATCCTCTCATGATGACATTCTTAATATTTAAGAAAACCGTAGATTTTATTGAAACTGTAATTTAATGGCAAAATAGCAGATAAATCACTTTTCAGGGGAAACTATTTAGTGATAATTAGGAAGAACGAAAAGTGATAATAGGTTTATATGTGTGCAAGTTTAAATAAAATCGGAAGAGCCTCTTCGAAGAAAATCAGAAAAACTCAAAACAAAATAATAATAATAATAATAAAGACGCTGATTTCTGATTTTCTACAAACTCATAAGATTAAATAAACATCATTTTTCGAGACAATTGCATAACATTGGACAAAAAAAAAAAATCTGGTGGGAAACACTCACACAACTTTCTCTTACTCCAGTTCTCAAAATTATAATTGACAAATTTTATAGTTTGTGTACGAAATTTAATGAAATTCGTCGAAAACTGAAAAACCTGTTCAGTAAAAGCGCACTTCCGGTTTACTAATTTTCTTGAAACTCGGAATTTCAGCCATCTATTTATTTCTTACTAATTATGTTTGGATGATAGAATTTTATATCAACTATGATAGCACTTTAGATGAAAACCATAACCTACCCCTCCCCTAAAAGTGTCCTTAAATGAATTTTACCAAAAAATGTTTTAAATAACAGTTGTAGATCCTTGTATGATTAGTTTATATAGGAAGTATCAAAAACATCGTCGGAGACATTTTTGAGAAAATCGCGAAAAAGTGAAAAAATGGTTTAGTGATGTAAACGCACTTCCGCTTATCCGATTTTTGAAACTCGGAATTTCAACAACATTTTCAATTCTAATCAAAATTATTTAGACGATAGAATTGTTTAATAAACTGAAATAGCACTTTAGATGAAAACCTCACCCTACCATTAGATCAAAACCTCACCATAACTGCCCTTAAATAAATTTTCCCAGAGAAACATTTCAAATAAATGTTGTAGCTCCTTGTATGTGTAGTTGATATACCAAGTTTGAAGAAAATCGTAGGAGCCATTTTTGAGAAAAACGCAAAAAAGTAAAAAAAAAAACCTAGTAAAGTAGTACTTCTGGTTGAGGAATTTTGACAGATGACCCACTGTCAGATGCCATGGCGATACCTAAACGGAATATCAAGTTTCAACTTTCTATGGTTTTCGTTTTTAAGCTATGCTGTTCACATATATACATACACACACACACCATTTGCTAAAAACCACTTTTTTGGACCCAGGGGACCTCAAAACGGATATTTCCGGTGAAAACTCGATATCGAAAGATTGACCGATTACAATACTTCCTCTTACACTAAGAGTAAGAGGAAGTAAAAAAAAGTAAAAAAGTAAAGTAATGCCTATTTTTTCAGGCGGGCTTAACGTCAAACACCAAATTCGGTGGGTCGTGGACGGGGGCGGAAGCCGACCTCTTTACTTATTAAACATTTTTTAAACAAATTATAATTTAGCATTATACGCTGGACTCGAACTGGGGTCCTCCCACTTACAAGTCCATACTCATAACCACTACACCAACACCCGCCCCGAGTAAGAGGAAGTAAAAATCAGTAAATTCCGATTGATGGATTTTGACCGATCCCAGTTTCGAGTTTGAATTACCTACGTGCACATTCTCACATACACCACCATACATTTATAATCGCATACACACATTTAAGACCATTCGTAAACAATTTTTTTTTCGGTGATGTTCAAGGAATATTAAAGAATATTAAAAGGAATATTATTTTTGGTATAAATTCAATTTCGAAAATGTTAAGTGTTCCATGATTTCATGGACTTGATTGACAACAAATCCGGACACTTTTTTTATTTAATTTTCCTAAAAAACATATATATTTGTTCTTCCTTTTGAGGAATGGTGGCAATAAATAAGTAGTGATGATGATGACCCACCAAAAGACCAAAATGTCTCGAAACTGGTTGCACGTTCATTAATGTTCTACCGCATGTAGGTCGAGTTGTCACAGAATAGTTGGAGCAAGTAGGAATTACTACAATGAATTGTGACGAGCGCACATAGAACTTTCCAGACAAGAAACCTATACAATACCTAAGGGACATTATTGAGAGATTTATTAAAAACATCGTTCGCCAACCGACACAGAATAACTCCGAACTGCTCTTGTTGAAGAATGAGATACTGTTTTGCAAGATGAAATCCGGTCGCTTATTTACTCGATGCTTAGTAGAATGAAACTCTACGCAAGACAAGACTCGGTAATACTCGTTATTAGGAGGAAAATTAGGTAATAATCATGAATAAATTTTAATTTATCGCTCTAACGCTTTTTGGGCATTTCGATGAATTTTTTTTTCCAACCATATGACTTAATTCATTTTCATAAAAACTCACAAATTTTGTGAGCTTGTTTAATTGTTTATATTTTAAAATAACATTATTAATTAATATAAAAATAATAATAAGTAGTTGGTTTGAAATTTAATGCAAACTATGAGTGTTCCATATGAGTGGTCCGGTGTCCAAGAATGAATACATAAATAAATATGTAGTTCTTGATAGTGCTCGAATCACTTTCCGCTTGTGGAATAACTTGTCTCTCTAACAGAAATCCTTTTACAACATGTTGCTTTGTGTGTGTGTTTATAAATAATGGGTTGGCTACGACATATATACGTATAAAGTTATAACCCAGATAAGAGAGCAGAATCCGCAATTCATTATCTATTATAGTACCATCTAATTCAAACTGTTGTGAGAATGTTGACATGAAATGTGTAAAAAAAAAGAAGCTCTGTATACACCATACTAGTTGTAGTTTTGGCAAAAATTATAGTATAAATGTCCAAAATTAATTTTTATCTTTCCAGTTTGCTTCATTAAATTTATCAAAACATTGATTTCTTCAAACAAGCTAAAAAATTAGTTGGCTGGGGCCAAAGAAGAAACTTTTTATTTTTTAAAAAAGTTTATTGGACGTTTCGGACACGTTTGGTGTCCTTCCTCAGAAACTACAAAACAAAAAATATGGATATCAAGAAAACTGAATTGATAAAATTAAAACATATAACAATTGAACAATATTAAAAAGATATAATACCTGTTAAGGATGAATGGGAGAGTTAAATGTTTGAGGAGGTTATTGTTTGGTTGTAGAGTAAGGTATGATTGCAAAGAAAACAGAGAGGGGAAATTTTTTCCAAGTTAGGAAATGTGAACAGTGGTAGAAATGAAAAACAACTCAATTAATAAATTATAAGGGAAATAAATGATATAAATAAACAAGAAAATGAGTGGAAAGTGTAGAAAGTTGGTATGTATAATTTAGTGGGGGGGAGGGGTCCTTTTTTGAGGAAGCGGAAAATGTTGTTGTAAGAAGAGGTAATGACGTCCTTGTCTTTTTTGTAGTTGATAGAGTTAGGGTTGAAGTTAATGTGGATGGATTCAGAAAGAAGTCGCTTCAGGTGGTTGGAATAGATGGTTAGGACAGAAGCATTTCGGAAATCAAAGGAGTGAGCAAGGGTGAGTGCATGTTTTGTGAGGGCTGTACTGTCAATTTTTTGTTAGCTATGTCTAGTTCATGCTGTCTAAGTCTCTTTCGTAGGTGTCGTTTTGATTCACCAATGTAACATGCGTTACAGTTTGGTGCAGTGCAAAGTATGCTGTAAACAAGGTTGTCCGTTTAACTTGATATTCCGTTTTTAGGTATCACCAAGGATCTTTACAGTGCGTTATCTGTCAATTCCTCAACCGGAAGTCCACTTGACTAGTTGTCTTTTGCAATTTTCTCAAAAATGGCTCCGACGATTTTTTGTTAACCTTGATATATTCAACTACACATACAACGAGCTACAACTTTTAACTTGAAACTTTTCTTCATCTGGGAAAAATTCTTTAAGTACTTTGGGAGAGGGTATTTTGTCATCTAAAGTCATATTTCAGTTTTATTAGAAAATTCTGTCAGCTAAATAATGTTAATTAGAGTAAATATTTGTTGTAATCCAGTTTGAAAAAAAATCGACAACCGGAAGTGCGTTTTACTTTACCACTTTACTAAAAAAAAAATGATTTTTCACTATTGTTCGCGATTTTCCTCAAAATATTCTCGAGGAACGGTTTTTAATACTTGTAATAAACTAACATATAAGATCTACAACTTTTATACAAAACATATCTCTGGGAAAATTCATTTAAGGGTACTTTTAGGGGAGGAGTAGGTTATGGTTTTCATCTAAAGTGCTATCATAGTTGATTATACAATTCTATTATCCAAACAAAATTAATTAGAAATAAATAGATTGCCAAATTTCCAAGTTTCAAGAAAATTAGTAAACCAGAAGTGCGCTTTTACTGAATATATTCAGTTTTCGACGAACTCCAAAGAATTTCATTAAATTTGTGGTACACTAACTATAAAATTTGTCAATTATAATTTTGAAAACTGGAGTATGAGAAAGTTGTGTGAGTGGTTCACACCAGATTTTTTTTTTTTTTAATTTTATCTAAAAACATGTAATAATGTTTATTATTTTAAGAAAAAGCATCTCATTAATTTCTGCATAAAACCAGTGTCCTACATATAAAACTTTCATCTACAAATGATTCCTGTTGCTACTTGAGGCTGACGTCGGATTACTCTGAATGTGTTCCCATCGTCTACCTCTAATACTAGGTGGAGAACCTTTGTAGTAAATGAATGTGTATATCGAGAAAAACGTCTGAAGAGTATCTGATTTTCTTCAATTTAGAGAATATAATGATCAAATCAGATAATAAAATGAATGATCTGGTGATGGAACGGTAACGGACTGGTTCTTTTAGTATGGTATAAAATGATGTTTAAGTTATAAAACGTTAAAAAGAGATACTCCGTCCATGATGGATTTGTGACATTTAGTTTCTCAGATTTAAAACACTGTAATAGAAATATATCCGATTTCACTTAAAAAATAAAAAAACAGATTGAATTTTGCTCGATATAATAAAAACAAAAATGTTCAATATAAAATACCCGTGGGCTGAACAACAATAAAACTCTTTACAATTTTGCAATAGACGCTTTACAAATTACAATATTTTAATTAATTAATCTTGTGTATAACAATTTTATATAATTGAAAAAAATACAATAAACTAATTTTATTCTCAATCAAATAAAAGAGATGGTTATACTCTTGCAAAACTCGGCTTAAATGTTTAATATGATTTTTTTAATAAAAATAAAAAGGTTTATATTATAATTATTACAATAACAAACTCTCTATTGGACCAGCTTTTGGTTTTTTTTACAATTACTTTTAATTTTTACAATTATTACGTTACTTTATTATTTACTCAAGGTTATTTTATTTTAATAAGTTTACTGGAAAGTGAAAGACAGATCTAATCTGTCTTGATAATAAAGTCTTGGTTTCAGTCTTTGATCTTCCGTTTTATGTCCAATATTAAAGTGAATGGTTCCAGTTATGTCCGGAAATTTGATATGAAATTTAGTGTTGTTATAGTTTTCGTAAAGTCGTATATTCTGAATTTGAAGTTCTTTGGGTACTCCTTGTAAACCTTGTGGCGTTGTAAAATTTTATTTTGTCGCTGTTAAATATTCGTCTTGTTAGTTGGGAACCAAACGGGGCAGGCATATGTAAAGATTGGTCTGTGAAGTGCTTTGTACAGGCAGTTAAGTGGTGCATTCATGTTTTAATTGTGTTTATAAGAGGGTATAATTGTTTAAGTGGTGTGCAGGCTATTGTTAATGTGGTAATTCCATGTTAGTATAATGGGAGTGAGAAGGAGAGACAGAGAGAGGAATTAGAGAGAATGGATTTTAGAGAAATAAACTAGAGTATATGCTGAACACTTTATAATAGAAAGAACACACAAACGGCAAGGACTTTACAGTAAAGTAGAAGTTAGGTAGCGAGAGAAATATAAAGAGATAGACTGGATGATAAGGTAGTAAATATGTTGCTGACTGGCTGTAAACTGGTCATAAACTGTACTGAACTGTACTGCTGTCGTTCTATTTATATGAATCGAACTGTCCCTTCCTAGCCTAGTTGGTGGGGGGAGTAACAAATTTTGATTCATTTAATGTATGCTTCTCCGCTCTTCGGATCCTCTATGAATTAAAACTTACAGATTTAAAAATACAGAGCACTTCCACCACTCACTAATATTTTACATATTTACTGACTTGAAGAAGGTTCCTTGGCAATGAGCACTTTCACCACTCACTACTGTACATGGCTCTTTCTAATGACAGATTTCACTCCTTTTACGATATCAATTTTGAACTGAACTCCCTTCCCTAAAACGGTTCACCTTATATATTCTACCTCCATCCCGGAGAAAGTGAGAAGAGGGAAATTCCCTTTGTCCTAAATAAATGTAGTGATAGGGGTAGCTAGGTATCTCTGACTCAACTAACTGTTTCTTTTGTACCTTCCAACATCCAAAAAATCCAAATTTATAAATATACACATCGGAAAAATTCCTTCTTTACAATCATAAAATATATAACAAGAATATATTTCGATACAATTTACATTTATTAATTCGCCCAGAGATGTACACATTACGGAATCTTTAATGATTTGGAACCCATTACATTAGTTTAATGTCCAAGAAATGTCTCAGGTACTTTACCATTTTTGTTGTGGTGGTTGGTTCCGCAGAGCTGAAAAGCATCAAAGACATTTTCCGTGATAGCCTGCTTCATTTTGTGGTCATCAACCGGTTTCGGGCGTTTGTCTATCATCAGGATGTTTTTGCTGAGCAGTGTAATAACATAGACTTGCATAGAGCAAATACAGTTGATACACTCCACCCAACTCTTCATCGTTTCCGGCAGGAAATCAGGTTGTTCCAAGTCAAGAAATACTGACGCAGCTCTTGCAATTAGTCCAGAAATTCTGAGTGTATCAACTGTATTTGCTCTGTACAAGTCTATGTTATTACATGTTCAACAAAAACATACTGATGATGGGCGAACGCCCGAAACCGGTCGATGATCACAAAATGCCTATCACGGAAAATGAAGCAGGCTTCATGGAAAATGTCTCTGATACTTTACCATTGACTCTCGATAGTTTAATCACAGTCGAAACCGTATAGTATGGCGTTGCAAATTTGGTTTAAAACCCTCCGAATCCCGGGTAAAAATCTGAGACAAAGTACCAGGTGGAGTCCCTCAAAAACCCTACTCCTTTATTCCCCAGTTTTCGTTTAATGAGTGCAATAAATGAGTGCATTGAAGCAAGTAAAGCAAGTTCAATAAATTCTAAGACATTTTAAAACTTTATTTATTAAAAAACTTCATTTTTGAAAAACCAAACATATTTTAGAAAAAAAAATCAACCTTTTTCGGTCTCAGAGCACTGTGAAAGGACGTCAAGCTTTTCATCATTTCCAGCAGGATCAGGTTGTTCCAAGTCAAGAAATATTGAAGCAGCTTTTGCAATTACAATAATTTTGCGACACGTGCTGTCACTATACGATCCATGTTCACATCAAAAGACTAGAACGAACTGGGATGCCAATAAACGCTAGGTACCTAGGTTTCAACATTCACAGTGGTAAGGTGGGAAAATTCTAGAAAACTACCTACTAGAAAAAGAGACAGTTTGAGAGCGGAAACCAATGCGACTAATTAGTTCCGGGTAATGTTTACACAGTTGAATCTGGGAAGCGAGTGAAAGGGCCATCACGGACCCATTTTCCTACAATGCAACGTCTAGGAAATGTTTGCAGAGCATGGGAGAGCACAGTTATTGGAATCGAGCTATCTAAAGTACTAGGTGGAGTCCCTCAGAGACCCCAGCCATATTTTTCGAAGCACAAAACATCGTAAGAAATTCATTTTTATGTTATAATAACATGAATTCTGCTCCAGTCCGGTTAAGAAAATATTTGTTATAACAATTTTGGATTAGAAATACAAAAGCGTGGAGTCGTCAGTGATCCCACCCGGTATTCAAAGGGTTATTAGTGTTTCCTCTTCTGTTTACCGATGGAACATTTTAACTATTCATGTAAATGATTTAATCTTAAAGCCATTATCTGACAATATGGAATCAAGCAGAATTTATGGCATAAAACCTGTTTATAAAGATTTACCTGAACTGTATGATGCTTTATTTGAAATTTGTGATGACTCTTCAAAACTGGACAAAATTTATCTCTTTTTTTTAATGTTATATAAATTTGCCATTAGCACGAGTCATGGCCAACATAACTATTTGTTACATATATAAATTGAAGGGGTAATGATTAGCATGTACCTTTTTGTTAAGAATGTAACGTATTGCACAATAACAATAAGTCCTTCTTACATTTCCCTTGTGATGGAAAAGAGAAAATCATTAACAGCATTGCATATTTCTAAATTTGGTGCTTCCAGCATTGATTTGTTGTCAAAAGGAGTAGCCGTTGTTTTAGAGATTCTATCAAACATTATTTTCCTTTCGCTCATACATGCGGGGCAAAACATAAATAAATGTTCCATCGTTTCAAATTTTCCATATTCACTGCAAAATGATGTTATCTGTTACACCAATCCTGTGATTGTAAGCTTTATAATGACCGTGATATGCTCTCATTCGGCACAATGTTTTGATGCTTCTTTTTAGTAATGAGCTGTTCAAGATGCCATGGTATCTTTAGGATTAAATGACGTATACAATAATCCTTTTACAAGAATTTTTAAACTCGACCAACCCTGGAACTCCCAAACTCAAATGTCCCCACACTCATCTTTTAATAACAGGAAATAAATCCTTTTTTGTCACTTTTACGCCAGTTATCACTACCTCAGTAATTGCGCCTGTTTAGCTAATGAAGTAACCCGTTATGTTTGCGTGAGACATGGAACTATAGACATTTTTACCTTTTAATTTAGTAAAATGAAAGGTGCAATTCGCAATTGATTTTCTTGCCAAATAACATAAATATTCTGCTTTCTTCCAAATTATTTTTATTGTTTTTTTTCGTAAACCTTTTTGCATGTTTATTGTTTTATATTTTTCATATAATTTCTAGTTATTCTTCAAAAAATTCAAACAAATAATAGATTTCATATTTCATTTTAACTCGTGTTACATTTTTATAAAGTGATCTTTAATAGGTGGGGGACGGGTATATGGGTGCCAACTAAAGTTTTTATACAAAGTCACCGGATACTACTGGCGCGCCCCAGTTACAGAAGTTAATATACACCGCACAGTGTGGTACTTCAGAGGAAAGTATAAGGTGGCAGCTTTACCAGAAGCTGCCAAAACAAAATCACTTTTCCAGAATAAGCGGTTCATATAAATTGGAGTCGTTTTCAAGAAAAGCTGTGAAACCAGGTCGCACTTTCAATTGGTAGATTTTAACTGAAAATTTAAGGTCAGATAGATGGTCGTGGTATTACCTAAATGGAATATCTACTATAGGCGTCCGTGATTCATCGTTTTTGAAATATTTAATTTACACTCGTATATTATATAATAGACACACATGCACTCACAAAAGATCATTTCCTTGAAACACTTTCTCGTTTTCAACCTCAAAACATATTTCTGGTGAAAACTCCATTTCGAAGACTTGACCCGATCACCATATTACCTCGTACAACAGTTAGAGAAGGTAAAAATTCAGTGAAATGCTCTTTCCTGGTGAATAACCTTGAACGTTAACTTCATTTTAACTTCATAATGATTCTCGACCGTTCGATTATAATTGCAGAAGATCACGAGGAGCGAGCGATCAGTAAAAATACACTTTTTTAAGATTATCCGACGTTTCGACAAATTTTATGTCTTCTTCAGGGATAAAAATAAAAAGCGATTAACGGGGATTACATATAATTTTCATAATAAAAACACCATAAAAAAAAAAACTGCACTAAACTAACCTTACAAAATAAAGGTTAATTGAAACGTAATACTGAAACCAGAAACTGATCATCCCAGAAATTTTTTTTTGGAAGGTTTGTTTAGTATTTTGTTTTGTTTTTTGTTTATTGTGTTTTTACTATGAAAATTTTGTGTAATCTTTGTTAATCGCTTTTTATTTTTATTCCTAAAGAAGCCAATAAATATGTCGAAACGTCGGGTAATCTTAAGAAAATTGTATTTTTTTACTGCTCCTCGTGATCTTCTGTAATAATATGAACAATAAGTTATGTTGGCCGTTGTTAATGAAAAACAAGCAAAATATTGTAGTTGGTTGGGGGCCAAAGAAAGTAGAAGTTTATTCGATGTTTCGGATACATTTGATGTCCTTCCTCAGGAAATGTTAAAGAGAAGAATAGAGAGTTAAATGTTAGAAGGAGGTTATTATGTTACAAACAGTAACCAAACCAATCAATAACCAAACAATAACCTCCTTCTAACATTCCACTCTCTACACTTCCTTAACACTTCCTGAGGAAAGACACCAAAGGTGTCCGAAACGACGAATAAACATTTAAAGATATTCAGTTTTTTTTTCTTTGGATCCAGCCAACTAATATTTCCCTTGTTTGATTAACCATGGTCAAACATAACTATTGTGAACTAAAAAACTGAACAGTAAAAGCGCACTTCCGGTGCAAAAATTAGTAAATTAGATATAACTGACGATATATCAAGTTTAAAGAAAATCGTCGGTACCATTTTTGAGAAAATCGCAAAAACGTGAAAGAAAAAGAAACAACTAGTAAAGTGGTACTTCCGGTTGAGGAATTTTGCTGGATAACGTACTGTCAGATCGCCCATTTAGCTATAATGAGGAATTTATTTATTTAGGTGATACCTAAACGGAATATCAAGTTTCAACTTTCTACGGTTTCTCGTTTTTTGAGCTATGCTATTCACATACACACACACACAGACCATTTGCTAAAAACCACTTTTTTGGACTCAGGGGACCTCAAAAACGGATATTTCCGGTGAAAACACGACATCGAAAATTTGACACGATTACAATACTTCCTCTTTTACTAGGAGGAAGAGAAAGTAAAAATATTTCGATAAAAATTCAATTCAGAAATATGCCACGAATGTAAAATACTTATTCCTACCTATGTGGAATGGAAAGCCGCAGAAATATTGCAAAATATAAAATAAAAAAAAAATATGGAAAGCAAATATTAAAGGGTTGCTTTATTTCTCTAAAAAATACACAAACATATTTGATGCGGCTATTTAGCTATAATGGGGAATTTATTCTTATGGAAGATATATGCAAATTTATTCTAAAAAAAAATAAGAGTAAAATTCATTAAATAAGAATGAATGAGAAATAAAGCGCCACCAGTCAAGGATTTACCATATGTATATATAGACCCACATGCAAAATATACAACACATACACAAATGAATGCAAGTTACACTTCTATATTTCACATATATTTTCTTAAATTCTTTAGTTTCTACTTTATTTTATAATAAAAGAAAAAGAGAAGTTTAGAAATTTAAAAAGTACGGTGTGAAACGTTCACACGAATTCCTCCAACTACAAATTTAATTGACGAATTTTCAATATACTTGCAATTTTTAATAAACATAGTTTTGTAGCCCGCAAGGGGTATCTGTTGCATGCAGTTACTTGGGGACTAGCGTGGGGTTACCACAGCTCAGTACTGCATTCACTTCGTCAGAACAGTACACAATACACTTAAACTACATACACTCAACACTTTACAGACAAGGGCATACACAGTACACAAACTAGGGTCTCCGTCAATAGGTAATTGGCGTAAGCCAAGGAGGACGAAGGGATTAGTTCCGTGGTAGCACGCTGGACTAACAACGCGTAGGTCCCGGGTTCGAATCCAGCATGCTGGCCCCCTTAGATTTCCTCATCCTAGGAGCCCCTACAACTCACTGAGCGATGATGGGCAGCGTTGTCTGGAGCTAGAGAACGCTGCTTGGAGGCCGGCTGTGCATTGGAGAAGGTTCCGGGGAACACAATAGATCTTTCAGGTCGCAGTGCAATAATCCCCTGTCTGTAACAATCTATCTATCTATCTAGCTAGCTAGCTATACAGGTGATGTATAGTATCATAAATTATACAAGTTGGTTTTAGTACTAGGTAGGTGAACATGGGCTACATTGTAGTTGGTATAACAGCGCTACAATCTAACCGAGAAATACTAGTTTTGCAATTTAAACCATTCAATTGCATTTAAACCATCCTAATACGAAAGTTGCACGAAATATTTTGTTTGTGACGCGTATTTGATTGGTAAACGCAATATTAATTAACTAAAATATTTCTATAAAAATTCAATTGAGAAATATGCCACGAATTTAAAATACTTATTGCTACTACCTATGTGGGATGGAAAGCCGCAGAAATATTGCAAAATATAAAAAAAAATAAATATGGAAAGCAAATATTAAAGTGTTGTTTTATTTCTCTAAAAAATATACAAACTGAAAAATATAATTTTTCGTTTTTGAAATTTTTTTTTTGTTCACAGACACACACACACACACACACACACACACGTACCAAATATTGCAGACAATTTTGTTAAAAACATATTTTCCAAATTCAGAGGACTTCGAAACATGTAATTTCCATGGAAAATCATTTATGAAAATTTCATACGATAGCAAAATTTCTTTATTAAAAATAATAAGTAAAGTAAAAAACTCTGGTGTGAAACACTCGCACGACTTCCCCTTATGAGACTGTTGATATAATTTTGTATAAAGTAACAAATTTTATAGTTAGTATACTAAATTTAATGAAATTCGTCAGTGTTTTTATAAAGAAAATCACGTAAACTGAAAAAAAAAAACTGCACAATAAAAGCGCACTTCCGGTTTACTAATTTTCTTGATACTTGGAAATTTGGCAAGCTGCATATTTCTAATTAATTTGTCTTAGATGGCAGAAATGTATAAACAACTAAGATAACACTTCAGAGGAAAACGTAACCATCCCCCTCCCACAAAAGCCCCGTTATATTAGTTTACCCGGAGTAATATTACAAATAAAGCTCTTTGTAAGTATGGTCCAAATGGTTGTTTTAAAGAAAAAACGTTGGAGCCATTTTTAGAGAAAATAGCAGAAAACTGAAAAATACTTTTTTGTAAAAACGCACTTCGGGTCATCCGATTTTCTTCAAACTCGGCATTTCAATAACATATTCAATTTTAATTAATATTATTTTGGATAATAGAATTGTGTAATAAACTGAAGCATCCGTCCCTTAAATGAATTTTTTCCCTGAGAAATATTTCAAATAAAAAAGTTGTAGCTCTTGGTTTTTGATAAAAATCACAAAAAAAACTGGAGAAAAAAAACATTTAGTAAAGTGGCACTTCCGGTTGAACGATTTTTTTTTACGAAAAGCTTATTTTCAAATCTTCTGGTAGCATTTTAACGAAATATTAAGTTTGAACAAATCTACGCTTTTTCGTTTTTGAGATATGCTGTCCCCTCCAAACACAATAGACACACAGACTTACACAGACAGATATGCATACCTATTGCTAGAAATCACTTTTTTTTGGGGTCTCAGGATACCTCAAAACGTGTATTTCCGGTGAATACTTGATATCGAATATTTGACATGATTACAATAGTTCCTCTTATTAGTAAGAGAAAGTGAAAATGAACAATAACATAACTTTCTATTACGACTGTTAATACAATTACAACATATTACATGATACATTTTCTTTAAACTATAATACTTATATGTCTCTAAGGGTACGTTTACATCTGACACTTCTATCCAGACACTTATGTCAAGTGTCGGACAGTAAGTTGTGTTCAGTGTTTACATTGTGACAGAAATCACGTGATATTTGTAGCATGGATAAGTGTAACGACACCGTCAAAGTTTTGTGTCATGCAACAAATGTCTTAAGAATTTACACCTGCTATTTGTGGCCTATACATTTCTTTCATTGCAAAAAATCAGATTACTGTCATTCACTGTCAGACGGTCATTTGACGATGAAGGGGCATAAAAAAGAAAAATTGCAGCTAGCGTAATTATTCTGAAATTATTTGAAAAAAAAAGAAGAAAAAGCGTTCTGTGTAAATTCGCGAATGGATTTTGAGACGTGAATAACAAGGTGCATACAATCAGTTAATGTCTGAACAACTTACGTTGGAGGATCCAACACAATTCACAAATTTTGTAAGAATGAAACCATCTCATTTCGAAAAATTAGCTAGTAAAAAAACTAGGGCCTATTTTATGCAAGCAAGATAACGAAATTCAGAACAACTGTTAGTGTGCGCGTGCTGGAACTTTACGGTTTTCTTCACTCTATCACGGTAAACTTTACTTTTAATATCTCATAATTCGGATTTATTATGATACATGTCGATTAGTTCTTCGACTTCTCTTGTCGGTACCCATTCCGGTATCTAACCCATGTTAAAACTAAATGCACCGACACTTATGTAGCTATAATAAAAAGTAAGACGGTCGGTCAACTAAAGCAATTTTTGTCCAGGCGAGTTTGAACTTGTATGCGCAGTAGTGTTTACGCCTACGTATATACACATGTTTCTGACACTTAAACTACATATATCAGATACTAATTTCGTACCGTTTACATTAGCGACACTTACTGTTCGACAGAAATTTCTTGCAATAAATGCCAGATCTAAACGTACTATAACATAAATTTAGAGGTGGCGGGAAACAAGTACCCAAGGTAGTAGTCTAACATTGTAGTCTAGAAAACAGCGTCAGTAACATCCTGAATCCTTTGAATTTTAATGGAACAAATTCCACAAAACTAAACTTAATTTTTTCGGCAAAATTTTACAAATAAAAGTGGGAGATTTTGACCATGCACTTAGTTCCAGTATAAAGCAAAACGTTATTTGATTTATTAGCGTTTGATAGTTATTTGATTAGCGGAGAAAATTACAAAAAAACTATAAAAAAATCGATTGTGTAAAGTCAGTCATACTTCCGGTTAACCGAATTTCTTCAAATTTGGAATTGTACCAATGATTGTTGATTAATACCAATGATTGTAAATTAATATTATTTGGATGGTAGAACCATACACTATATTGAAGTGGTACTGTAGAGAAAAGCTTGACGCAACTGTTCACCTCCACCCCCACTCCAGAAATCCCCCCAAAAAATCAGTTTATCCGGGAAAAATATTACAAATAAAAGTGATAGGTTAGATAGTATACCAAGTTTAAAGAAAATTGTTGGTATCACTCGCGAGAAACTGAAAGAAAAAAAAAAAGCATTCAGTAAAATCGCAAATCCGATGATGGATACTGCATGAAACCTTCATGTTTGACGTGCACGTGATACCTAAACGTAATATTATCAGCTGGTAAAATTATCAGTTTACAGTTTGCTCCGAGTTTGAGAAATTATGTTCACAAAACAGAAAATATTTTTGTTCAAAATCGGTGACCACCAAAAATTATGAAAATTTCAAACGATCGCAATACTTCCCACTAAAAGAAAGTAAAAAAAAAAAAGAAGAAAATAAAAGAAAATACAGAATAAAATCACGATTTAAAAGAGAAAATGGAAAGAATATTTTCAAAGGCCGGTTTGACACCACACAATAAACTTAAACCTTTCTATATATAGTCCATTATATATATATATATTATATATATATATAGAGAGAGGAGAGAGAGAGAGATAGAGAGAGAGAGAGAGAGATAGAGAAGAGTTCAATGAAGGTGTGTTGGTTTCATCTTAACGGAGGTGGGTTTTGAACATCTAGTTTTCACATGGGTAGAACCCTTTGATGTATTGCGGTACAGAGATTATATTGCGGGCCCCTGCTTTGAAAAACATGTATCTAAAAACTGAGGCTGTGTCCCGTCGTATATAAGAGAACTTGACATTTCTGTTGGAGATGTTAGTCGCAAAGGCATTCTTTATAAATATTACTTTATCCCAACGATTTGCGCACGGTTTTATTGTGTTTTATACATAAGTATTACTTTTATCTAAAAATCATAAGAATTTATTTTGTAAAGAATGGATAGTCAACAGATTTTTGGAATTATTTCCTCCTTTAATAAAACCAAACCTTAAACTGATAGACAGTTAAAAAACAACCCGATGCGAATAGCCCTAAAGGCCATGGCTTTCCTGCGGCGATTTTGAATACGAAGCGGTGTGGTTAAGCACGCCAGTTCCCGACGCTGTTTAGTTTCGGGGCCTTCGGTACTTAGGCGCTACTTACTGGAGCTTCCCACGCACCGTGTAGTCCCTTTTAGAAGTCGCTACGATAATGCCCTTCCTGTCTTGGAAGCGACTAAGGGAGCCCCTGCACTGGACAAGTCGTATCTTCTAATAAGATATGTGTGGAAAGTAAAATCTACTTGTGTCACTTTTACTTCAACAACTAGAGACATTTTGGCGTAGGCTTGTGGCGAGCCATGCCCACCCTGTGGGGTGCAATCAGCCTCTGGCTCTCCAGGTTGGGGATTCCCTCCCCCAACCCATCCTGATCCTTTCCCCTTGCAGGCATGCCTGCAAGTTACCTGGGTTACTGAAACCCCTGTGCTTGAGGCAATGGACAAGAACCAGTAGATGGACATTGGGCGTGCTATCAGTCACGCTAGCTCGTTAGAGTTAAAATAGTGAACTACGGGCGCAAGATATTTTCCGAGTCAATTGCTTGCAATTGAGGTAGGATTCGTAGTGGCCGTGGTTTAACGAATAACTCCAATGACCGAGGTCATGAGTTGAGCGGGAGGCGTGGAGGCTTTGGATAGCCTAGGGTTACTTCCCTCCCCTTTTGTGAATAATAATAAATGAGCGGGAGGCGCATTTGCTGGGTGTGCGCGGTTCACCAGAGCCTGTTAGAGAGTGCCTTCTCTCGCTTCTGATAGTGGAGTGTGACCATGTTGTGGGATCACTCTGCGCGCTAGTTGAGCGTATCTCAACCTGCCCTTAAATGGGTCAAGCGGGGGAGTGCTTCGGCACTTCTGGTATGGTCGGGCATTACACTAAAAGTCGTTCCATGGTGGTGACATCCCCTTCTTGTTAAACGATCCCGTTGCTTGCAACGGGGGACCGGTAAAACCGAACGGATAGGTACGGTCTAGAAAGATCCCCCGAAGTGCAAGGAGGAAAAGGGGTATACGGGTAGCTTCCCACTTTTTATCACGGTGCTGGGTCAACACCGACTTTGCCCTCGCGGAAATCGAACCCTGAATTCTCGCACGAAAGGCGAGTGCGCTAGCCACTAGACCAACGCGTGAGGACAAACTGATAGAACTTGTTACCCAAAAATAACTATGGTGTGAAACACTCTGTGACTGTTGGAGTAATTAATGTAATTCTAAATGACACATTTTCTTCAAAGTTGACATTATAAATGTAGACGAAAAGGTGCGGCTTCCTAGAGCCGACTACACGTGGAGAGTGGCCCAATGTACATGGCTCCCTGAAAATAATGTATATTAAACATAGTAATATCATTTATCAAAGACACCTAATGCAACAAAATTTCTTATTATATTATTGGTCCTCAAAGTATCATACTGTAACGCAGCGAGTGGTGCCATCTAGGAGAGGAAGTAGGAACCTCAAGTTCTCTTAGTGGCCGCTAGGAAGCGCTGACGACGCGCT
The DNA here is from genome assembly GCA_011037195.1 of Triatoma infestans. Classification (NCBI taxonomy): domain Eukaryota; kingdom Metazoa; phylum Arthropoda; class Insecta; order Hemiptera; family Reduviidae; genus Triatoma; species Triatoma infestans. Next base: position 18,311 of record JAAEAF010007656.1, read on the forward strand.
CTAGTTCTCTCTGGAAGGATTGAGAAGATTCTAGAAGATTTTCCACCGATATAATATGGAACCGCAGAGAGTTGAGAGAGTTTTCTAGTTACAAACGAAGTGTACCTGTGTGGAAAGTGTATAAAAAGTGAACAAAGTGAACTTTTGTGATTTAAACTGTGAATTAATTATTATTAAGTGTTGTATTTTGTAATTTATTGTATATAACAATAAATTGGTGTTTTCTTTATTGAAGAGTATTTTATCTATACGAACCCACTTATAACTAGTTGCAGTAACTAGTTTAGAGGGAAAAACGTTACAATACACTAAATATCTTAGCTCACATTTTATTTTAACAAAATTTTGTAAAATTCAATCAATGAAATTTTACAATTATGGGAAATTGTACTTTCTCCGAAACCAGTTTAATTAACTGAATAGGTATTAATTCTATTCAATAAAATTATACAGGTTCTCTAAGTAAGCACACTGTGTTTGTACAAACGGGGAGAAGGTGGTTACCTCTCAACAAAGCTATGGTGTGCTGTTATGGTTGACCTAACTCATCAAGATTCTATGTACAGGCGTATGCCGATGATGTGTTATTTTATTGCTGGGGTAATCCACATCATCTCAGACTTAAAGCAAAGTACCCTTAACAGGTCCCAGGAAGATCCAGAGGAAGAAGATTGTAGGATTAATACCTCCTAGATTATTAAGAACTTCTGTTCAGATGTGCAAATCTGTGAAGTTATTCCGAGTAATTATCAACAATAAATTCAATTGGTCAGAATATGTTAAGACACAGCATCAAAAGTCTAACATTTCTTTTTGGCAATGTCCAAGAATTGGAGGATTACTCGCAAGATGATATTTTTGATTTATTCTATGGTTATGGAACCTAGGTCCGCTATACGCTGCAGTGTGATGGTGTCGCATTCAGATAACAACCACTAGACTGCTGTTTGAGGTTATTCAATGCTTAGCTTGCCTGGGGGTGGCGGATGCTGTGGACCATACCAACAACTGTTATGAAGTCTGTATTGTGAATCCCAGAGCTCTTTGTGGAAGTGAAAAAAAAACCGACATTGAAAGTCTGTTATAGAATTAAACTGGCAGGTTTTCGGCAGGATAAGCAATACAGTCGTTGTATCATTTCGCGAGATGCTTTTAAAGATCTCTATTACACGTTTTCCATTTGATAGAATGTTGAAGACCTTTGTTTAAGATCATTTTTACAGTGACTATCAGTACCTTCTAGGGAAGATTGGTTAAGACTGGGTGCATTTGGTGTGATACCTGATAATTATCTCCGGTTTTACACGTATGGTTCCAGAATGGTTTGGTAGGACTGGAGCTGCGATCTGTTTTGAGACAGGAGATCACATGGCGGGAGATCTTTTGGTGAATGAACCACTGTTTTTCAGGCTGAAGTTTATGCTATTATTTGTGATATTTTAGATGAGCGGTTACGTAAGACTAATTTAAAAGGTGTTTGTATTTGCTCGGACAGTCAATTTCCGTTCAAGACATTGAGATCAAGTGTCTTCACTTCGAAGTTGGTACTAGAATGTTCTAAGAGGCGGAAGGGCTTTCTTCCGTTAACAATGTACTTTTAGCCTGGATATCGGGCCATGAGAAGGAGATGAAAATGAGAGAGAGAGAGAGAGAAGGAATGAGATGGAAGGAGTGAGAATAGGTTTGCCAAATTAGGCACCTTTCTCCCTTTCATTGGTCCCCAGCCTGCAATTAGTGTCTTTAGGCACGTGTCTACCAAACTTCCAGTCATGAATATAATTTTGAATAAATCGACCTCTCAGAAGGTGTTTGTTAGTAAGGGAACAAAGTTTGGCGGCGAAGTAAGACTATTCTTTCCAGAATATAAAAGATATAGGGTACTGTCAAATTTGATATAGTTCCGACTTAATATGGTGGATTCCGAAAGAGCTTTATTATCTATGACGGATAGAATTTTTACAAAGCCATTTTTCACGAAAAGAAAAGTACGAAATCCTCATCATCAATGGAAAGTGAATAGTCCAAATATGGATACTAGGACAATGAACGGGACTTCACATATCGGGTCCTCTACGGTAATGAACGGGAATGAATGGGAAGGGAATAGCTAAGTGGTTAGCGCGCTGGACTAGCTAGCAACGCGGAGATCCCGGGTACGAGTCCAGCAGTTTTCTCTTTTAGTTGCCTCATACACAATGTTGTCTGTAAAGAGAGAACACAGCCCGGAGCCCGTCAATGCACTGAGAAGATTCCGGGCGCCAATGGCCATAGATGTGGCCCCCCCCCTTAAATTAAAACAAATTAAAAAAAAATGACAACATGATGCTAATTTTCCCGGATATACACGGTTTTACGGGCCGGGAAAAAGGTTTTTTAGAAACTTGTGTTCTGGGAATGTAATTTTTGTATTGTTATCACTGTGAACGCATGTTAAAAAAAAAAAAACGCAAAAATTTCGAGTTTAGGCAAAAGAGAAGTTGCAAAGGTCAAAATACTTCACCGGATGTATCTCATATATATACATATAGTCACATTTAGATCGTCACTTTTATTTGAAACATTTTTCCAAGTTTAAGAGATACTGTGATGGTGAAGGTAAACTTCAGGTTTTCTTCTTAAGTAGACTGCAATTATGGAGTTCTTCTCCCACCATTTAATATTAACAAAAATTAATTTCTTGCTAAAATTCCGAGTTTGGATATAATCGGTTGACCGCAAGTGCGAATTTCATCATCTTTTCTTTTTTCCAATTTCGTATCTTTTTCTAGTAACGACATTATCGTTTTTTTTTTTGCTTAATTTGATATACTAATAATCCATAATAATAACTATCACTTTTGTTTGATAATGTTTTTTGTTTTTATTTAGAAATTAACTGGACTCCAGAGAAGCTCTGGGCTGTCACGGTACTCTCAAAAGTTCCTTTTAGTTTTAGTATAGGTTCCACCAGTTGTATAATACTGAAAATAACTATATATTTAGTAAAAATTCCAAGATTGAAAAAAATCTGTCAACTATAAATATATATAAATTGCAGCAAGAGAAATGTCGTTTGAATCGATCAGATTTTTCAAATATTTTTAAAACATTTTGATGATTTAAGTTTTAACTGAGATGAACTCAATAAGATAAAGAAATGCAACAATTCAGATAGTTTTACACACACAAAAAAATCACATCACTAAAATTTGGCAAAATTATATATACCACAGAATGTAATTTTAAATCTACAATTTAATCAATGATAACTTAGTTAATATAATTTCCAAATTGTTCCCACAGATTGTTTATTATAAAAGCACTCTTTGTAGCACGCAAACCTTTTGTAGTTTAAACCAGGCTGTGTGTTTATTATTAAAGTCAGATGAACTTTTGAAGTAAGTGACAGCTTTTAATCCAATCAATTATTTAATCCAGGTTTTAGCGTTTCAATTGATAAACACACTTAACAAATCTAATTATCATGTTATAATTATTGAACAATTAAAAATCAATTAATTATTATTTAATAAGGATTTTTTTTTTTTT
>JAAEAF010007657.1:0-40011 GCA_011037195.1 Triatoma infestans
CTCATGTCTGTCGCGAACGCCGTCCTCCTGTATGGATGTGAGATCTGGGCTAGCGCTCTTACAAAGGCGAGACACCGGAGACGTATGGCCGCGGTACAAAGGAAGGGGCGCTTAGGATAGCCAGCGCGTACTGGACGGTATCTGAGCCGGCTGTCCTAGTGATCGCAGGGGTGATCCCGATTGACCTTCAGGCCAGGGAGAGACATGAGGTTTGGAAGAGGAAGGGAGAGCCAGTCGAAGCAGATGCCAGGCTGAGGGCTAGACGGGCCACCCTGCAAAGGTGGTAGGAGCGTTGGGAGAATGAGCACCGCGGTAGGTGGACCGCGAAGCTTATCCCCAGTCTGTTGGAATGGGTAAGTAGGCGGCATGGCGAGGTCGACTACTTCCTCACCCAATTTCTCACAGGACATGGCTGTTTTGCCGCGTACCTGTGGAGGGTGCGGAAAGTGGGAGACCCGTCGTGCATCTACGGGGATGGAGACAGAGACGATGCTTTTCATACCTTTTTTAGGTGCGGCAGATGGGACCGAGAACGGCGGAGATTGGAAGCGGAAATCGGGAGGATCTCCCCGGATACGGTGGTGAGGGCCATGCTCGCCGGAGCGGATCGTTGGGACTGGGTGGCTACCTTTGTCCGGACGGTCCTGCGGATAAAGATAGGCGAAATAAGTAGACACCTCGACCTCCCGAGGACGGGGTCCAGCTAAGCCGGAGGCAGCCCGTAGTGGCATTACGAGGCACCACCCCGAAGTAGTACCATAAGCAGTTTCGGGGTGGACAAGTGCCTGTGAGGGAGGGGGGTTTTTTAGTGGGTGCAAGCCCCACACTTTGTGCGTAGGCATTTTCCCCCCTCCGTAAACAGAACACAAAAATAAAAAAAAAAAGCAAATATCACACATGGTACAAAGAATTTAACTTTAATAATTATATCTATAGTAACTTAGATAGACAGTCAATAAGTTTGATATTTAAAATACGTGGGGAATTACTATACCTGAATTTAGTACTGTTTTGATAAGGAGATAAAAACGTGCTCTCTCTGAAATACTAGAGAAGATGAAGATATCTTCCATTTTAGCTACCTGTCCAATTCTAAATGAATTTAGATTATTCTATCTTAATAAAGCAAAATTACATAGAGAGGAGTTTAAAGATTATGCAAATGGAAAAGACTGTGGTAGCTTAATCAGATTTTGTAGACAGGCATGGCAATATAGATATTTTTTGGTATCCGAATTTAATTTTTAATGAACGATAATAGAGAATTTTATGCAATAATTAAAATTTATTAAATGAGGTGTTATTTGTTCTGTTTATTCTTGGTAGATAACATAGAGCCCCGAGTGAAAGAATATAATTTGCAAACAATTTTTTATTTATAAATTGATTTTTACTTTTTCCAAAATTCTATTCCTTTTTTTTATTTTAACATTCTCTTTCTTCTTTTCTGTTTTACTTATGTATTTTACTATCCTTATTGTTGTTTATTTAATGTTAATTATTTTACTTTCTAATTATGAAAAATAAGTACTTTTAATTATATATTGTAATTACGTAGCAACCCCTCAGACGGTCCTATGGACCATGAGAATGTCTGTCAGTTAGTGTATTTTTATTTTTATTCTCATTTGTATATTTGCTTATTCAATAAAGACATTTATTATTATTATTATTATTATGGTGTTAAAAATATCAATAAAAGAAATATTCAGTCAATGATCACACAATACAAAAGATGCCATCAAATCGCACACTCTGACCTCTCTCATTACGCACTCACACACAGTGTGACCATGCACAATTTCCAGCCATAATCTAGACATAATGTGTACCATCGGTTATTTTTCCTTTTTCTACATAATGTTAAATAAATAAAAAAATATAACGAAGCAGCAATAGAGCTAAAAAATTGACAAGGCATGCCTCCAAATGCCCGAATCAGGTCTTGTGGCTAAAATAAGTGCGTAAAAATTCTCGGCGATGAATAGTGCGGATATGGTTGATCTCACGTAATCCCGCGGCCCCAGCGGACAAAATTGTTTTTTCCGGTTCTAGGAGTCGTTGGAAACACCAGTAGACGACATGGAATATCTTGAAATTTAAATAGATTTTTTCAACTACCAAAGTTTTCTGACATTAAGTTTTCTGTCATTAATGTGCTTATCTCATACATTACCGCAGAAAAATGTCATAGTAAAAATTAAATAAAATTACATATTTAGAATGGCTTCAAGGTTTAGGGGGTGGTGAAGGCAATGGCTGAAACCTATAAAAGAAGGTGTTTTCGGATTAGATCGCAAATTTTAAAATTAGTAGCTTTGAAAATTTATAAAATGTGGAATAAACATGCACTCCAATAGAGCAGAAATTAAAATAAATGAAGCAGGCAGCGGAGAACCCCAGCCATTTCTTCATTATTATTGTTTGATCTTTACGTATTTGCAGGAAATATTCTAGAACGTTTTCGGTTATGTTTCTTCGCTGTCAGCTTCAGTTTTTTTGTTTGTTTTGCTTTTACTTACGTCTAGAAGGTTGTATATTGTCTCAAAACTATTTATTTTGCATTAAGCTCAGAAATTAACAATTTATATCAAGTTTAGTTTGTGAAAATACTTTTTTATAAAAAATACCACGTCATAATATACTGTTTAGTCAATTTATTTTAATTTAATATTAAATTAACTCACTACAATTTATGTTTACATATATACATATATATTACACAGGGTTAGTTGGGTGTCGGAAATATAAACATATAAATTATAATATATAATAATAGCTTTATGATCAAATGTGATGTATGAAACAGTGCGACAGAACACGACAAAATTTATATCCGTGAACACTATACAGGGTGTCAGGGCTAAGTTGTCCACCCCTTTTTTCTCGGTAATTACTGATGATGGAAAAAAAAAATTCAAATCATAACTCCCTTTATTTTTTAAGTTGTATCTAATGATATTATATAAAAAAAAAAATTCTGTTGGTGATACGCAAGTTACAAAAACAAACTTTTTTTTTTCAAATGGGAACCCCTATTTTTTTTATGAATTCTAAAAGTACTTTTTCTTGTGGAGAAACTGTTTTTAAAAAATTAAAATTGCTTTTATAGTTCCCAAGTTAAGAATTTTTGAACAAAAAAAAAAGTTTTTTTACCGCTGGCATAGTAATAAAAATCAGTTATGGATAAACGCATAAGAGTCTGTCCAAAGGGCAAAAACAAAAATGCAAGATGAATGTTTACACAAATGCTCTCTTGTTTACTGTTTTAATCCCATAAGTTGTAAACAATACTTTGTTTTTAAAATACTTTCAGTCTACCTCAAACTCCCATTCGTTTCGGCAAGATGAACCGTCCATATTCGACAAACGAAAAAACTGATGTATACGACATTTTTGTTGAATGCTGTCGTCAAGCTCAAAAAGCTGCAAGGGTTTACCAGGTAAGATTTCCTGACAACAAACCGGATTTCGAAGACACCCAAACCGGCAAAAGGATTGCCCATATTGCTGTAACGTTTCGCTTGTATGGCAGTGCCATTCGCCAAAGGCCAAGAAATAGGGTTAGGAATGTTCGTACTTTCGATACTGAGCTTGATGTATGGGCAGGAGAATCCTAACATCTCAATTCGAAATGCGGCTAGAGTTCTGGGAATTAGTAAAACTGTAGTCTGGGAAATACTCTGGCACTATCAAATAAAGCCATTTAGGTACCACATTGTTCAGGGGTTTCGCGAAGGAGATCAAGTGCGCTGACTTAATTTTTTCGCTCATATGAGTGTATTAACGGAGGAAATTCCAGATTTTTTTTATATTTTATTTTATGGACTTTTATTTTTTTACTTTAAGCATTCGCGTTTCTAGGGTAACAAGTTAAACTAATATAATATAGAGGGCTCCAAAAAAATTGTAATTTTTGGGGGTTTAGAGAAGTAGTAATTAATAATTTTAGTAAGGTTGTGCTGGTAGGGGGGTAAAGAACGGATAGAGAAGAAAATTTTAGATTATTGGGGAAAATAAAGAAACAAAAAGAAGAAAATAGAACAACACAACACATCAGAAGTTGTTATGGAAGAGCGCAATGGAGGCCTACCTCATAATAGAGACCACCGGCTGACATAAAAGATAAGTATTCGGAAGATAATATTAAGGATAATAACACTAGTAATGAGGTTAATAATAATAATAATAATAATGATAAATCCGGGAAAGGCCACAAGCGATCGTTGAATGCGCGTGTGAATATGCGCGCGGCGAAAGTGGTGAAAAGCAAGGATAGGATAGCGAATATTCAGGATACTATTAACAGTGATAATAAAATTAGCAATGAAGTATCTATGGAAACAGGTGGTGTGAACTCGACTGGTTTCTATAAGCCTACGGACAAAGGTCCCTTCATTCTACATGTAGAAGGTCAGGACGGTAATGTGGGCAATATCCATCGGGTCACATTCGGTAAATGGATATATAAAGAGGACAACAGCTATTCAAATGATATAGTGGATATCAAAGCTGTGGGGAAAAACCGAATGAAAATTATAACAGAAACACCGGAAGCGGCTAACTATTTAATTAACCACACGGGTTTGGAAAAGCGAAACTTGAGGGCTTATATCCCAGAATATCGTATCTATTCGAAGGGCGTCATTAGAGGGATGGAAGTATCCTTTCCAGAGGAGGAAATTCTGCAGCACCTTCGAAGTGAAATTTCGGTGATAAAAGTAGAAAGAGTATATAAAAGAACCGAAAATAGGCCTCTTGAAACTTGTTTCCTGACTTTCGATAGTCAGAAACTTCCGAGGCATGTCACTTTGTATGGGGCGAGGTTCAGAGTAGAGCCTTATGTACCTCATAGGAGACCATGTATGAATTGTCTCCGATATGGACATTCAAGCACCCAGTGTAGAGGGCAGACAAGGTGCAGTAAATGCACGGGGCTGCACCACGCAGATCAGTGTAATATGGAGAAAATAGAGTGCATTAACTGCCATGGGAATCCCTTGCAACGGATGCGAAATGCCCAAAATACATAGCAGAAAATAAAAAAGCTAAGGAAAAAGCAATGTATGACTCAACTTTTGTTGGAGACTCCTTTTCAGAAATCGCCAAAAGTAACAGGTTTGAGGGGCTCACTGAGGAAGAGTTTCCTGCGTTACCAGGTCCCTCACCGGTTCAGGTCTCGAAATTTAGACGCCCAAAACGAGGGAAAAAATCATTTAATCTAAAGCCTATTCCTACTGATAAATCGGCTGGTAGAATAATTTATTCAGTTGAGATTTTTTTTAAGTTATTGGCTACACAGGAAGCCATTTTGTTTTTTAAGATCCAGCAGTCAGCGTTAAAAAAAAAGTTTGTTTTTTCGTTCAAAAACAATTTTTCTCATAAAAAAAAAGTACTTTTAGAATTCATAATAAAAAATAGGGGTTCCCATTTGAAAAAAAAGAAGTTTGTTTTCGTAACCTGCATATCAGCGGTAGAATTTCTTTTTTTATAATATCATTAGATACTACATAAAAAATAAAGGGCATTATGATTTGAAATTTTTTTTTCATCGTCAATAATTACCGAGAAAAATGGGGTGGACAACTTAGCCCGGACACCCTGTATTTAGTTTTTAATTAATATTTTTCAATAATCATTTTTCTGTATGATATTTCAGAATTATCCTATAATATAGCACTGCTTCAAAACACCAAATATGGAATATTGAAATGCTTCTCCATATTTAAATTTTAAAGAAGAATAAAATTCACTGCCAATTTTGTAAATCACTAATTTTTTTATATATATTTGTTATGGAATTCAATTTTTATTAAGAGTAACAATAAATTTAATTTTTCTGCTAAATTACTACAATTAATTTATTATGAATTAATGAATTATTATTATTAATTAATGAATTACTTACAATAAGTAACTACTGTGAATTTGTTTTTTTTTTAGCAGATTAATAACTTGTACAAATATTGCAGTTATAACATTTAGCAATAACCAAAGGTAAGAGGGTAAAATGTTTAGAATTGATAGAATATGATTTTAGTGGGATAGTGGAACTGGGAAATTAAGGATAGACTTGAGGATAGGATTAAAATGTTGAGCCTACAATTACCGAAGATAACTGGAAGGTATTAAAACTAGGGCTTGAATTAAACATGCAAATGATCCCAACAATGCAGCAATTGGGTAAAAGGATGTTGACGTGAAAAGGAAACAAAGTTGAAAATTTGGTTTGTTGAATTGGTTTTGTTTTAATTTGTTGAATTCTCGTCTTGTTTATTTTATATATTTTTATCTTTCTAGTGATATTTACGTATTTTTTTTATTTTTAATTCAATTGATTTTTCAAACTTACTCTATTCTGTGAATATTATTTAAAAAATATATAATAACGGATTATTTCTACATATTGAAAGGAACTACATCAAAATACTTTCTTTCCAAAAATCCGATCGAAAATTTTCGTTTATTATTCTCTGTATCGAAACAGAGAGCATTGGAGAACTAAACTAATTAAATAAAATTCAAGTGAGAAAATTATTGGATGTAAACAGAGTTAATGGTCGATCGTCACCAAGGTAGATAAGGTGTTAGAATTTTTGTTGTGCATGTATGCGTTCCATCAAATCAATCGATATCAAGAGTGTGATAATGTTACTTTTTGGGACATATTTTTATGATGAGGAAATTGATGTGATGATTGTTGAAAAAAGCTATTACTGTACTGCTTATTCATAATTTATATTTTTTAATTTTACTTTGAGGTTTTTTTGGGGGGAATTTTTTCGAAAATATAAAATTATTCTTTACTTTAAACTTGATATACCAAAAGCAGTAATATAAACTATTTATCTACTATGTGATGGATGCCAGAAATATAAAAATATATTTTATTTGAAATTATCAAAATTATGAAGAAAATGTATCATTCGCCGGCAAAAGGGACTATTCAGGTAGAAGACCACCATTGTCTTTTAGAGTTCATAGAACTCGGTTAACATTGTCTACCCCTTCTCACAGGGAAAGATTTGAACTAACAATTAGTCTGCATTCTGCTTTCAATAAAAACAGTCTGAAACAGTAAACATCAGTGCCAGTTTAAGCGTTAACCTTAAGTAAAATCAATCTAACTACATTCCACAATATATTTATAGGTTTATACATTCTTTTGCAAATAACTTGTAGTTATTATTTTAATAGAATATATTTATTGTTGGCAGTCGTGACTACTTTCTTATTTCTGAAACTTCTCTCTCTTAAAACTTACATACACACAACCCCATTACAAAACCGCTCTTGCTGCGCAAACTATTACTAAAAACATACAACACATCCACACCAATTATATTTCAACTATATTGCTTACCAATCAACAGTTAACGGTGGAAGAAATAATGCTTTTTTTAAATGGTAAAGACTGGAAGTCATTTTTTGCCAAATTTTTATGCTAAAGCCAAAAGTATTACGGCCTAATGCAAGTTTATTTTCATTTTTATTTATCCCCCCTGCGGCTGGATATATATTTGGCACACATTTTTTGTGAATTACTCATATCTACTGATATCTATTACTGATAGCTTTTATATTATTTTTCTCTGAATATTGTATTTTATTTATTTATATTATTTTATTTTTCTTTGTATATTCGAGTTTTACTCAGCTATGTTCCGTTGTGAAATATATTTGCTGTTATGTGTTGTGGTAGTTTGTGGCGTGAGCGGTTTTGTAAAGGGCTATGGAGTATATATGTTAAACAGAGAGAAGTATCAGAAACAGGAAAGTAGTCACCACTGCTAACAATAAATATATTCAATTAAAATAATAACTACAAGTTATTTGCAAAGAATGTATAAACTTATTAATTTGTGGAACTAGCACTGATGCTAGGAGAGCGAAAAACAAGTGTTCTGCTTGAATGTCTAATACAGACTGTCCTGAAAGAATGCCTTCTAATTGTTTGTTCAAATCTTCCCCTGTGAGAAGATGTGGTAGACAATGCTAACAAGTTCATGAACACTAAAATACAATACTTGTCTTCTACCTGTGTGTACCCTTTTTGCCAGCGAATGTTAGATTTTTCTTAAATAAAATATATTTGAAAATATATTTCTGGCATCCATTACAGTTGCTATTGCGAATAATGAAACATCTAGGTATATTTATATTTTAGAATTGTTATTCATAAAAATTAGGGGGCGAGTGTTGGTGTAGTGGTTATGAGCATGGACTTGTAAGTGGGAGGACCCCAGTTCAAGTCCCGCGTATAACTGCTAAATTTTATATTTGTTTAAAAAAAATGTTAAAAGTAAAGTAAGTACTACCGCCCCTGTCCACGACGCCTATTTGGTAGTTGGACGTTAAACCCGCCTGAAAAAATAGGCATTACCTACTTACTTTACTTTATTCATAAGATTATCAAATTAACAATAAAGTTTTTTTACTTTTGAAGAATACATATTTCATTTATTACTTTCTCTTTACTCCCCTGGTAAGAGGGAAGTATTGTAATCGTGTCAATTTCATAATATCGAGTTTTCACCGAAATAGCCCTTTTTGAGTCCCCTGAGTCCAAAAAGTGTTTTTTTAGCAATGGTCTGTGGGTGTGTTGGGTGTCCGTTGTCCGTGTGATGTATGTGTGGTGTGTGGTGTGTACGTATGTAATGTGACAGCATAGCTCAAAACGAAAGAACCGTATAGTTAAAACTTGATAGTCCATTTAGTCATCACCGTGGGATCTGACAACTAACGGTATCTGTCAAAATTCCTCAACCGAAGTACCACTTTACTAGTTTAGATTTTTTACTTTTTTGCGATTTTCTCAAAAATGGCTCCGACGATTTTCTTTAAACTCGAAACATCAACCACACATACAAAGAGCTACAACTTTTATTTGAAACATTTCTACGGGAAAATGCTCTGAAGGGCACTTTTGGGGGAGGGGTGGGGTTAGGTTTTCATCTAAAGTGCTATTTCAGTTTATTTCACAATTCTGTCATCTAAATAATGTTAATTAGAATTAAATATGTTGTTGAAATTCCGAGTTTGAAAAAATCGGATAACCGGAAGTGCGTTTACTTTACCACTTTACTAAATGATTTATTCACTTTTTCAAAATTTTCTCAAAAATGGCTCCGACGATTTTTATGAAACTTCGTATATAAACTAAACATGCAAAGATCTACAACTTTTATCTAAAACATTTCTCTGGGAAATTTCTTTTAAGAGCACTTTTAGGGGAGGGGTGGGGTTAGATTTTCATCAAAGTGCTATCCTAGTTCATTATACAATTCTATCATCCAAACATAATTAGTTAGAAATAAATAGATGGCTGAAATTCCGAGTTTCAAGAAAATTAGTAAACCGGAAGTGCGCTTTTACTGAACAGTTTTTTTCAGTTTTCGACGAATTTCATTAAATTTGGTACACAAACTATAAAATTTGTCAATTATCATTTTGAGACTGGAGTAAGAGAAAGTTGTGTGAGTGTTTCACACCAGATTTATTTTTAGATTGTATTGACGACTCCTCTAACGGTAATCGACCAAAATATAGTCTTTAGTTTTGGTTATGTTGTTTATTCTTTCTATTTTTGTATAAAATTATATTATATCAATAAACACAATATTAATAATAATAATAATAATAAAATATTTAACTGAAAGAACTGATTTTTTAGGTGTTCTGAGGAATCTGTGTTATAAGATTTGAATTGTTATTGGCACTATCTTCTAGAATATCTGCCTTGGGTGCTAACCAATATGTACCAACAGCGATTCTACATGTATATTATGGCAACTGAGTATAAATTTTCAAAATAATCCAGTGTAAAAACATACAAAATGGACTTCCTCTTAATCCTAAATAATACTAAATATTATTAACCGATTTGCTTTAAAACTATAATGTTTACAATGTTTAATTGGGCTGGCTATAGAAAAAGATAGTAGGGGTGTAGAAGCGTAAGCTTGTATACCTAACGGACTTGTATGTAGCAGCCACAAAGCTTGTAGCAGTAGTGTAAAATTAAAACCTAACTGACCGGGAACCCAAATCACCACAAAAATCGCTTCTTTTTTTCTAGGGAAAAAAAGAAGATTAAGATAAAAATTATACGTTTTAATCAGTTCAGTTAACATCCATCTAAAGAAAATAATTATAGTTTTTAGTTATGAATTCAAAAAATCAAAAACAAATAGCAACTCTGTAAATAATTGTCGCCATTCCAGGGAACTGATTTTAATCAAATTTGGAATTCTAGCAATGCTTCTAATAGATATTCCTTAATATTATACGAACCGATTAATTATAATTAGTAAAATGGTACTTAAGTGGATAGCTTAATGTTATTGTTCCCCCGAAACCTTTAAACATAATTTTTCCCACCACAATTTTGGTCAGTGATTGTCATTTATGAATGTAGATATAAGTGGTATATGGAAGTTTAAAGAAAATCGTGAGACCGTTTCAATCTTGAGAAAATCGCAAGAAAACTATTAAAAAAAAAAAACAGTAAAGACGCACTTCTGGTTTGTGGACATTGAACGAAACCTTAAACAGAATATCTAGCTTGAGCTTCTTGCAATTTATGAGATATTTTTTCAGAATACACCACATAGACATACAAGGGTGGAATAATAAATTTCCGAACCACCATTTTGACTAAGCCATTTTAAAATGCCATTTGTCTTTTGTATAACGTAAAAATTTGATAGAGTTACTTTGTGTTACTTTTAATCTGTGTGACTTTTTTAAGTTATAAAGTTTTGCTGTTTTCCAAGTAAGCAAAAAAATCGAAGTACGAGCGGCGATTTTTTTTTATCAAAGATTTATCTCCTTCAAACAAAGGCGTAGTTAGACGCAACATTGGGGGAGACTGCTTCTTCATTTACACTATCAAAACGTGGGAGGCTAACTTGAAATATGATCGTACGAGCACTCAAGGTGCTGAGCAGACCAAAAAAATCGGTTCAACCGAAGAAAATATCCAAAAAAAAAGTCCACAAAACCATTATGAATGTAAAGCCATTATGAAACGAAAATGGCTGAATTGTGTTGAACCCATAGTCGATACTTTACAGTGCCACTAAACATTACATAATCTGTTTAAACGAATCATATTTCTATTTTTCGAATATTCTACAGCCAATTTCATAAGAACCACTCAAGTTTTTAGGCCTTGTAATTTCCATTCATAATTCATATTGGGGTAGTTTTGATTACTGCAATAATTATGAAAAAACAAAAACCAAAAAAACAATGGTTTGTTAAATTAAAATGAATTAATCAATTCTTACGGGATAGATAATAAAGTTAATGCAGTAAATAGTGGATAGTTATAGACATAGTAAAATAGGTAGTTAAATTTATGTTTGGTGAGAGGGGGGGGTCTATAGATTCCCTTCTATAAAACGTCGCCAACATGATTAAGTTGCCGCCGTTGAGGAGGGTCATCGCTAATCTTGAATCAATATTAATCAAGTAATCTTGGTTGTGAAAGTTGAGACGGAGAGCGGAAGAGAGTGAGAAATGTTCACTTCTCATCACAATGAAGAGGTGTAGGGAGAATGTTGTTTAGTGGTGGTAATTTGCAGGATATCGGTCAAGTTGGACAAGGGATAGTATGGCCTCTTACTAGGGAGGAGAAGTGGTCAGTTGCGGAGTGAGAGAGGCCTGTCTTGGTCAGCATCACTAATACTACTGAACTACAACTACACATTCATTCTAGCCATCTATCCCCCTAAAGTGAACCCAGATCTCTCTCTCCTCTTGGTAGAACCCACTAATTACACTTGCTTACACAATTACCATACAACCATCTTCACTACATCAATTTAATTATTTACATTAAACATATTACAAACTTAATTAAGAATATAATACAATATCAGCAATATACATTTGCATCTATTTCACCATGTTTATATCTAACATTCTGATTATATTATGTAATACATAAATAATCTCATCATGTTGAGTTCAAAAAACCAGTTAATTTTCGCCATGCATTAGATCATATTCATATTTATAGGGATTAGAATCAAATAATGTATTAAAATGACACTTTAGAGAAAAGTCATACCTACTCCAGAACACACTAAAATGAATGTTACCAAGAAAATGTTTCAAGTTGCTCTATAATAGTTACGCTAATAGTTGTAGCTCTAATTTATTATTAGTTTATACATCAAATTTAAAGACAATGTTGCTCATTTTCTATAAAAATCGCAAAAACTGGACAATCTGTTGGTCAACTTGTATATTCATTCCACCGATTTTGAACAAAACCTCAGCTTGAAGTGTCGTCAGCTTGTAGTGGCTAAACGAAATTCTATGTTTCAAGTTTTTGCAATTTTTTTTTTCTTTTTAGGTTTTTTTAACCACATACAATCATACATTATGTGATGAAAATCACTTTTTTCAGACTCAGGAGCCTTTATGATAAAAATAAAATACAATTACCAAAATTTAGCATGGGAATCCCAATACTGCCTCTTACAGCATTGCAACACATAATATATAATTTACTTCAAAGGGACCGACACTTCTCTTTTTTCTTTTGTTATTTTGTATGGACGCGCAACAGCTAAGGTCCTTTGCACCTACTGCACGTATTCATTTATTCTTGTCAATTTTTTTTTTAAATCATAACTGATCTACATTGCAATATTAAATATTTAAAACCTAATCCGTATTTACAAACTTCACTCAACGATCATTCTTCTTATTTAACAGGGGCCGGGATGCCAATCCCGGCTTACCCACTTCCAAGAATTACAGCGACTCCCAAGTACAGTAGACTTATTAAACAATCAAACGATTTTACCACTCCTGGCCGATTTTACCACTTCATTCGTGTCCAATTCAATTATATTTTAAACCTACCTTATTAATACTAACTAATAATTACATTCATTCAAATTAATATTTTCACTCCATGTAAAAGAAACCTGTCAATCACACTCATTTTTTAACCTATATACATAATAGAGTAGAGTACTTGATATTCCTCTATTGTAGTTTACGCTAATCCTACTATGTACAGTAAGAATATTTACAAAAATAATCTAATCGTCTATATATAAAGCAACCTACTAACAATATCTTAATACAAAACGAGCCATTCATAAATGTTGAAATAAGCCAATTTATTTTAGATATTGCACAATCTTATTTACGTTTTCAAAGTTATCATTCAGTGCATCCGTCCAAGTGTTAGGCATGCCTAAATTCACTCTCATTGTTGTATACTTTGTACATTCAACTAGGAAATGTAGAATTGTACTAGGTGAGCTGCAAACCTCGCATATCGGTTGTGTTTCCCCTCTAAACAGATAACCGTGATTTAACATCGTATGCCCGATTCGCAGCCTTGCCAGCAGTACTTCTTCTCGGCGAGATTCTCGATATGAAGTTAACCACTTTATTGGTAATTATTTAATTTTTCTTAGTTCATCAAAAATGATTACTTATATGCTGTTCATATATATATATATATATAGACATACACCCGCCCCCCTACATACACACATACACACACGCATATGCATATATATTCAGAGAGACCAGTTTAAAAAAACCATTATTTCTGACAAAGAGTTTATTTCTGATGAAAACTCGATATCGAAAAGTAGAGAGCATCGTAATAATTCTTCTGTCGTCATTTATTAGAGAGACAAAATTGTGATCCATTTTTGGATCCCCCTAGTTTATGAATGATGAAAAATATATTCAATATAGCATTGGGATCAAAAAGCTGGTTATTTGGCAGTGGAACTTGAACCCTAAAAAAAAATAGCTATCAATATGATAACAGGGTGTTATCTTCTACGAACTGCTTCGCAACAATGAAACCATTGATTCTATTAAATACTGTCGTCAGTTAGATTAACTGAAGCCGGCTATTAAGAAATGAAGATCTGCTTTAAACAAATGAAGAGGGATTGTACTGTAGCACTAAAATGTGACCTCTCACACATTTTGCCTACCTAAGGAGAAACACAAAAAGTTTAACTGGGAAGTCCTTATATTCGTCTTCCCTATTCTCCTTATCTTGTTTCAAGAGCTTTTCATCTATTCCACTCATTATAAAATCATATTCATATCTCTAGATTCAATAAAAAAAAAATAAAAAAAATTATATGATAGGTTGAATCAATTTTTTATATTAATTAAAGTATTTTTATTTCACCAAATAACACCTTATTAGAATTTTTACGATGACCCTATGATTATAAAGCATACATTTTACCTGATGGAGTGATGTTAAATAATATAAACGCTTAATAAATAAAAATTTTAAAATTAAACATATTTTATATAAAATGTAGCAATTAATCTGATGGATTCAATATCTTATTATCTAGAAACGAGGTGGCTAGAAAAGAGTGAAAAACATTTCAATTTGGAAAGTAACAGATTATGTTTTAGGAAATACGAAGATACTCGAAAGTGGACGGGGCAAACAACACAGTACTTTTAGTAGGAAATCAAAACATGGCTGACTTTATCTGTCAGATTAGGCGGACGGGTGGTGGATATAACAGTCTCACCGCCTCTGACATGAAGGTTACGGTCAATATTTATCAACCGAATGTGTGACTTTACTGAAGTTTCTTTTTAATTATTTCGTTCTATTTTTTTTTTTTTTATTCAAAAATTGCTACATCTCCAATTTTTTTCAAATAATGTAAATAAACAAGTAAATAATGGTTATTTGAAACATTTTCTATGGATAATTGATTTTTTTGGAGAGTTAAGGAGTAGCCTTAAAATTTAACCATGCTTCTAAAAGTACCGTTCTGGCACCTATAATAATATAAGGCAAATATTAAAAGCAGAATTTCAAATTTGAATAAATGTAACTTAGTAGAAAAGTATTTGGATTTTTTTGGCACTTTCTTGAAAAAAGCTCCCCTCAATTTTCTTTAAATATATAATGCGTGAATAATTTTGAATGAATAATGATTTTATAATGAGTGGAACAGATGAAAATCTCTTGAAACATGATAAGGGGAATAGGGAAGATGGATAAGGATGTCACAGTTAAGCTTTGTGTGTTTTACCTTAGATTGGCAAAATGTCGGAGATGTGACATTATAGCTACTGTACAATCCCTCTTCATTTGTTTAAAGTTGGTCTTCATTTATGAATGGCCACCTTCAGTTAATCTAGCTGATGAAAGTATTTAATAGAATCAATGGTTTCCTTGTTGTGAAGCAATTCGTACAAGATAACATCCCGTTAATCTCACCATATTTAAAACAATTTTTTTTTTTCACTGCCAAATAACCAGCTTTTTAATCCCAATTGCTATATTGAATCCATTTTTCATCACTCATAAACTAGTGGATCCAAAAATGGTTCACAATTATTGTCTTTCTGATAAATGTGACAGAGGAATCATAAGCTGTCAACTTTTCGATATCGAGAGCTGTATCTTTATCAGTAATACACGTTTTGAACTTCTCTGAGTCCGAAATAATGATTTTTATAAACTGATCTGTGTGTGTGTGTGTGTGTGTGTGTGTGTGTGTGTTTGGGTGTATGAATATATAAGTGTACATATATTATAAGTATATAAGGCTTTAAATATTTAGAAGGGGTCCTTACCGAGCAAAATGACGTTAGCTCTGACATTAAGGCGAGAATTGCGGCAGGCAATAGATGCTATTTCGCGGTCGACAATATGTTGCGATTTAAAGCATTATATACACGTGCAAAGCTACTGGTATATAAGACGGTGATAAGACCAGTAGTTACTTATGCAAAGTGAGACGTGGGTATTGACAAGGGAAAATGAGCGGGCTCTGAATGTCTGGGAGAGGAAAATCCTTAGAAAGATTTATAGGCCAGTGAACGAGCGAGATCGGTGGAGGATTAGGTCGAATGTAGAGTTGAAGGATCTATACTAGGAACCGGACCTCGTAGCCTTCATTAAGCAACGGCGCCATAGGTGGTTGGGTCATGTGGAGTGAATGTAACTGGAACGCTTGCCTAGAAGGATGCTTTATGGACTCCCGGGAGTCGACGTCATTGAGGGAGGCCTCGTATGAGGTGGCTCGATATGTGGAGGCGGACCTGAGGAGCATGGGCGTGCGTAGATGGCGTTTGAGAGCCCATGATTGAGAGGAATGGAGGAAGCTGGTTGAGGAGGCCCAGGTCCTTTTAGGACTGTAGCGCCCAAGAAAGAAAGAAAGAAGATATATAAGTATGTGAACAGCATACAAAAATCACAAAAACGTTAATACGTTAATAACAGAAAACTGATGGGTGATAAACCTATTCTTTTTATTCTAATCTAGAAACTCGGGGCTCCCAAGAAGATTCAGCACTTAGACCTCAGCTGGACCCATTGTGCACAACGCTTTTATTAGTAAAATTTTTCTGAAAAAAAAACAATCACTTTTAAAGCTTTGATTGTTGAAACAGATAAAGTTTAATCAAGTCCATTACTTTTTTTTTGTAAATTTTAAGAAAATATGAAGCTGAGAATTTTCCAATAAAAATTTTTGAGTTAGAATATCGTGATAATTACAGTTTGAAAAAGTTTTGTGGTACAGATAATTTTTTTCCCTTAATATTTAAACAAAATATATTTTCATTTGTTCTTAGGGTTAGGGTTTAAAAAATAATAATACATAACAAAAATAAAAGGATATAAATAGAGAATAAAAAATAAATAAAAAAGTCAAAATGATAAATAATATTATTATTTGGTTAAAGTCTATGAGAATTGTTTTAATTAATGTGCAACAAAAGGAAGGACTGCTGGAGTTAGGAAGCTGTGTGGTTTGCTCTCCCGGGGAAGACAACACAGGTAGTAAGTAAGTAGAGAGAAAACTGTTCTGAGGTAGGATTGGGGTTGAGCTTAGATCCTGAGGGAAGGAACCCATTCTCTTCCTGTTTATGTTAATAGCACGTAGTCTTGAACCGGAAGCCTGCTGGAGACTGTATGGCGTAAGGAGAAGTTGCTTTCTCCTAATACTACTATTCTCTTTACTACGTAAGATCATGTTTCTAAGTCTCAACTGGCAACATATTACGTTTATGGGTTATATGAGGGGGAAGAGTATGACTGTATGTATTCAGTGTTTGTATGTGTGTGTGTGTGTGTGTGTGTGAGAGAGAGAGAGAGAGAAGAGTGAGAGTGAGAGAGAGAGAGAAAAAAAGACAATATAAACACATGCAAATAAATATACAAATACACCCATATAAATATAAACATTAACCTTATTTAAGTATAGAAGAGAAAATAGTACCAGCAATGGGGAAATACTTTATTTCTGCATCCCGTCTCTAAAACAACACAGTTCTTAACTTCTCTGTAAATAAAATTCAGTGATTGATAGCGTACAGTTAAGTTAAAGTAATTCTTTAACATTTAAATATGCTCTACAACTTATTTATTTTCATATAGATTTACGATTTACCAGGCCATTCAGTAAATAAAGAGGAAAGAAACTGTAAATTAAAGAATTTCTATAAATTGTAAGGATGAATAAGGCTTACAGAGGCGGAATGAGAGGGAGGGGGCGCTTGCCCAGGGCATCACCTTCAGAAGGGCCTTTGTTTCATATGTCATATTTCAGTGACTCTCAAACAGGGAGGTCTGCGGCCCGATACGGGTCTCTCGGATGCGTGCAGTTTTATAGGATGAATTCAAACCCCTTCATTCCAAATTTCATTGCTCCTATGATTAGCAAAACATTACGTATCGTATAATAGAAACAATATGACTAATAATTGCAGTACCTGTGGGGGAGGGCTTTCTAAACCCAACTCTACATTTAATCCTTTTACAAAAATAATAGCAACAAAAACAAATATAATTGAATTTTTCAAAAATTGTTAAAAAAATTTTCAGTATAACATATTTAAAAAAGATATATTTAAAATAATGAGTGATATATTTCTGTGATGTGTGCTGTGAGAAATCGATAAAATTTTAATATAAACAATAACTTTTCTGTTACTTTAAATATTTTTAATCTAGTTCAACTATCGATATTAGTAATTCCAACTGTCGATTTTTTTTTTTCTGCTTCCGAGGCCTCAACCAACGTTAACCGTCAATGAACAATGATACTACAGTATTGCAAGTTAGTTTCAGTTTACATAATCTTTGTTCCAATTAAACGAAAATGTCTACTAGAAATCTGTATTTTGGATAAGTGAAATTTACTCTCTTAAGTTTAAGCAATATGTTGTAAGTTGTATGAATCGTGCCAACTTCTATAAGCTAGTTCGAATTTGTAACTAGAAATGAAGCTCATTATCAAGAATGTCTAATAGAAATTACGCATCATTAAAGTCGACACACAAAATCTGAATTCATGGTTCCATTAGCAGTCGCTAATGTGGTGGAGATAAAAGAAACTGAGAATAAAAAGCCAGAAAACTGAGAATTTAATATCAGTAAACATAGAGGAGATCAGTCGCCAAATCAAATTTGAAGAGCATAGAGGAGAAGCCAGCACAACTTTAAAGACCTAATAAATAACATCAACCATGAAAAGTTCACTCGCTATTCTATCGTTAGAAGAAGAAAGAGTTTTAACTAAGCTAACTAGTCACATCGCTCTACAGACGGCTCACCACAGTCTATATCATCTATACTATTCATACAAATACTCATTCTCATTCCACGTCACATACTTATTCGCACATCACATACTCATTCACACATCACATACTCATATTCACGCAACCAACATCATCATCACTCTTCGCTCCGTCACTCTACACTCTACAAACTCATTATCTCTCGTGAAATATTTAATTGTGTTTAAGTGTAGTGTCAGTTCCTGTGTATTATTTCCCCATTCATCAATCTTCTCCAGCTCCCGTCAAATACACATTAAAATTATAATCATAGTTCTATGGCAGCCGCATCAAGGCGCCATCACTGAGCCTCCTTGAGCAAGTTTACTAGCATTATCTATCTCCCTTGCAAATTATGATTTTAAAACCAGATTAAAATATTAACATTTGTCGCTTTTTTTATTGAATGACATTAGTATTGATAGATTTCGCGGGGAAAAAAACAACATCAAAATCGTTCCAATTCATTCCCAGCCGGCCCATGTAATAGAAACTTGGCTTCCACCATGGTTTTAATGATCCAATTGTCTCGATGGCTCAATCAATCAATAGCCTTTATTCTTAATAGGTGTATACTTCCTCGACATCCTATATTCATCTCAGTTTCGGTCAATCTCTGAGTCTCTTTTCAACAGATACCTGTTTGATTTTAAATTATCCTCCATCCGAAGGAGGTGTCAAAATCGAGCAGTCATCTCAGCTGTAACCAGATTTTTTGTGTTAAAGAGTTCCTGCCCTCCTCCTTTTTTCTTATCTAGTATACGACTTTCCACAATTATGCCGAAAATAGCAAGCAGGATCTTTCTCTCCTAAGAGTTCAAAAAATAGAGTAAGCTCTCTAGTCGGAATCAAGGTTTCGGCCCCATATAATACAACCCTCCTGATCGCTGTTTAATTAGTTGTCATTTTAGAATTTTTTGCACAGGCTTTTCGTTCACAGGATCGACCTGTAACCCTGCTTACTTCAATCCCTAGCCGCAAGCCTGTGCTGGATATCTTTTACAGCCTCATTCATACTGATTCTTCAAAAAACACTGGCTTTCCAGGCAAAATTCTCCAAACTTCCTCTTTCCTATCAAGGTTATCATAAATTTACATTTTTCTACATAAATTATTAGACTGCAACGTGCCGCATTTTATTGCAAAATTTGTTCAAGTCGGCAGTATTTGGGAAATTATGACTACATTATCTATCTAAGCTAGTTACTGGACCATGCGGTTGTAAATTAAGCTCCTTGGATCTGGCATTAATCGATGAGTGGCCTTTCCAAAATTAATGAATTAAGACCGACTACACAGGTACTTCCTGACTTAGGTGTATATTCGCGTAAAGATTATACCCCTCCATTAATGCAAAACTTGATGTTGTTCGAACCAGCGTCAAGCGGATTAAAAACATCTATCTGGATATGATTAGGATTTGCAGCTCTTCCGCTGATTTTAATCTACCACCTCGTGGAACTCGACTTGGGCATTTGAAAATTGATGTAGAATACTAACTCTATGTCCAAGAAATTTTCTAGGATGAGCGCTTGCCAAAATTATCAGTAGATTTGACTTAATTTATTCATGTTATGTTTTGTATAAAAAAATTAACAGAATTGCAATTGAATTAAAATTTATATTTCAAAAACATTTCCTTTATACTAATCTTCAATTAACAAACAACAATTATGTTATACTTAATTAAAAACTTTCAAATAGACTAAAACGCTACTTTACAAGCTCTTAGCAACTTTGATTCTATATACTTCAAAGGACATACAAAATTATTTAATTTACTAGAGCTATGGTGTCAAGTACAGTATGGTGGTTCTAAAACTAAAATAAATAAAAAAACTAAAATAGAAATTTAACGAATTATTAACGGTAATTTTTTTATCCAAAATGTGCTCTTTGTTTTCGCATTCAAGTATTAGCACTATTTTAGTAGGTCACTTAATTCATAACCAATTATCACACCGTTATTGGATAGGCTTAAATTTGTTTATATTTTGCTTTATGTAAAAACTAATTTGATACAAATCGTATTAAAATTTAAATTGAACAAATTAATTTATTTTCATCTGGTATTTTATCCATTGTAGCATCCATGTTTATAGTGTTCCTGACCGGTTTCGGATTTTCATCCATCGTCAGAGCAAATTCACCAACATATACAACCAACAAGTGTGAGTGTAACAGAAACATTAAGTTGACGTGAACAATCTACATGAACTTGGTGAATTTGCTCTGACGATGGATGAAAATCCGAAACTGGTCAGACACACTATAAATATGCATGCTACGACGGATAGAATACCAGACCAACGCGTGAATTTTTTTTTATTTAAGGCGTCTCAACATCTATGGTCATTTACGCCCGGAGCCTTCTCAGTGCAATGGCGGCCTCCGGACAGTGTTCTCCCGTTACAGACAACACTGTCCATCACCTAGGAAGAAAAAATCTAAGGGCAGCACGGCTGGATTCGAACCCGTGAACTCCGCGTTGCTAGTCCAGCGCGCTACCACTGAGCTAATCCCTTCCCTGCGTGAAGACTTCATCAATATATTGTTTGAAAAAAATCAGCTCCATTTTTTCAACAAATTGTTTAATCATTCTTTGGATACTTCTAATATTCTGTATTCCTCATTTTTTTTTTTTGGCAAGATTTTCTTTCGCCCTCTGGCCGTCGGTATTAATTGCCCTAATTTTTGCTGAAAAATTAAGAAAAAAAACTACTGAATGATATGTTTATTTTATGTTACTTTGTTATGTTTTATGTTTGTATTTGCTGCGTATATATCTATTATATTTCAAAATTATCAACTGTCTTATATTGTGATATTATTTTTAACGATATATTCGTACAAATAGCATAAGTGTTTCCTTGTTTAAAGATCCTAAAATGTTTTTAGCACTTTCAAAAATGTTATTTATTTTCTTTTCTTTTTATTTTTTGGTCAAACACGATAGATCGGCCAGCCATCAACCACAACTTCCGCTGCTATAAATGAAAATAAATTATTGAATATGCGGATGCGCAATCCTGGATACCATCTGGTATTTTATCCGTCGTAGCATGCACTCGCGTTTCGTGCAAGAATTCAGGGTTCGATTTGCCCGCGAGAGCAAAGTCGGTGTTGACCCAGCATGTGATAAAAAATGGGAAGCTACAGTTAGTAGCGCTCTAAGTAGCGAAGGCCGGAGGAACTAAACGGCATGAGAACTGCGGCGTGCTTATCATACGCCCCCCTATTAAAATCGTCATCTGGCAAGCCTTGGTCCTTCATGGGCTGTTCCGCCATAGGGTTTTTTTTTTGTCCACACACGTTAGTCTAGTGGCTAGCTTACTATCTTATAATGCGAGAATTCAGGGTTCGATTCCCGTGGTGGCAAAGACGGTGTTGACCCAGCATCGGGACAAATAATGGGAGGCTACAGTTAGTAGTGTCCTAGGTAGCGAAAACCGGAACTAAACGGCGTGAGAATTGCGGCGAGCTTACCATTCCCCCCTATTCAAATCGCCGTCTGGCAAGCCTTCATGGGCTGTTGCGCCATAGGGTTTTTTTTTATGAAGGCCTTGGGCCATGCCAATTATATTTATTCAAAAATTAATATGTTGGTTATCCAACCTCCAGAATTTATGATTAATGTTAAAACAATACAAACAAAAACAATAAAAAAAAAACTAAATATTCTAAAAAGAACTAATATTATGTATATTAAAATAAAAACCATATTGCGTTTTCAATATTATCTGGTACTAAACACTTTCAAGGCTTTCTCTTACCGCAACTCTTACTCTATGTAATAAACTGTTAAATTTCAATAAAACATATAATTATAATTAAATTTTACGGATCATTGCCTGCAATTAATATGAATGGTTAAACTTGTATTAATTATATTAATATAGCCGTTTTGAAGTTAGCTTAAGAGATCCATCGCGCGTGACCCCTAAATTAGTTTTTTTTCGGGAAAAATTCAAATAATAAAGGCCAAATGAAAGCAATATGTACAGTTATACAAAAAGCGATGAATATATTATAAAGAAAATTGCAAAAAACTAAAAAAAAAAAGAAGAAAAAATCACACCCTGACAAAAGTAGTGTCACACAGCCGGTTAAAGATTTCGATAAAAAAACTTGGGGACGAATCCCTGGGAAATTCCTAAACGAAAGTCAATCCTGTAATTTTCAGTCCCTCCCAAAAAAACTGCATGCATTGAAAAAGTAATGTATGCAGTTTTATATTATTTTTTGTCAGAGGTATTGGACTGCTGAATGCAAAACACTGTTACAGCAAACGATTGCACTGCCTCAGAAACTTGCAGCACTGAAGATCATACGCTTAATCTTCCATCATGCCAAAACCAATTCGCACACTACCAGTTTGTCTGGTGATTTTTTGCTTTCTCTAAATACTGTTAGAGGAAGTATTGCAATCATGTGTGATGGATGCAAGAAACATAGAAATATATTAATTCATAAATAAATCAAAAATATCTAGATATGTGACATTCCCTTGCAAAAGGACAAGCCAGGTAAAACAAGTCCAGTTACTGGGAAGGTTAAAGAATATTTATGGCATTGTATTACCCCCTTCTCATCACAGGGGAGGAACTGAAGGAACAAAGAGAAAACATTCTTTTCTTACAGGACAGACTTGTTCTAGAAATCGAGGTGGAAGCATCAGAGCCATACCAGTATTAAGTTATAAGAATTTATTATAAGCTTTTATTGTGATATTCAAAGTACTTATTTTCTCTTAGACAATATATATCTTTTTAAAAACAGTGGTAATTTCTTAATTATTCTTAATACTTCTATCACTTATCTCAAACATACTTACAAGCCCTTATAGAAAAAACCGCTCGTGCTACACAGCCACCAGCATACTACAAATACACATCACACGATTATATTACACATGCCACATTTTCGAAAAAGAGTCTTCACCGGAAATACACGTTTAGAGGTGGTGCCCTGAGTTCAAAAAAGTGGTTTTTAGAAAATGGTATTCATGTGTGGGTGTGAGTGTCGATGTGTGTAAAAAGAATATCTCAAAAAAGAAAATTTGCAGCAAAAAAAAAAAATTTGCAACAAACAAACTTGGTATTCCGTTTAAGTATAATTACCGGATCTTACACGAAGATTTCGGGCAAAATCCATCAACCGAAATTGCCACGTTACTAAATGGTTTTTTTTTTCATTTTCTTGTAATTTTCTTGAAAACGGCTGCAACGATTTTCTTGGAACTTATGATATCAGCTACATATTCAAAGAGCTACAACTTTTATTTGTAACATTTCACCAGGAAAATTCGTTTAAGGGCACTTTCGGGGGGAAGGTTGGAGGTATGGTTTCCTCTAAATTGCCAATCCAGTTATTACACAATTCTATCATCTAAATAATATTTATTAAAATTAAAATATGTTTGAAGAAAATATTAATCCTGAGTTTGTAGAAAATCGGATGACCGGGAAGTGCGCTTTACTGAAAGTAATTTTTAGTTGTTTGCATTTTTCTCGAAATCAGCTCTAAACGATTTTCTTTGAAAATTGAATATAATTACACATACAAAGAGCTGCAACATTTACTTGAAACATTTCTCCGGGAAAATTTATTTAAGGGCACTTTTTTGGGGGGGCGGAGGGTTGGGGTTATGGTTTCCACTAAAGTGCTATTTCAGTTTATTACACAATTTTATCATCTAAATAATATTAATTAGAATTAAATATGTTGTTGAAATTTCGAGTTCTAAGAAAGTCGGATGACCATAAGTGCGACTTTATTGAATAGGTTTTTCAGGTTTTTTTTTTTTTCTCCATAAAAATGCCGAACGGTTTTAAACATTAATAAGAATTGTAAGTGTGAAGGGAATTTGCCATTTTGCATAAGAGAAATTTTATCTATCAATGGAGTAAACGTTATTTACATCCCACCCTAATCACCTCGATTTAGCATGTTTGTCCTTCTGGTTCCTCTTCAAGTTCAACAAATTTTAGCAAAGCTGACAGATAGGTGTATTTGGAAGAGGAAATTGATTCCAAAATTATATGTTTTATTGTAGACTTCAAACCGTGGAAAATAAGACAACAAGAAAGTAGTAGAAAGCGGTAATGAGTACTTGGGTAGCTATGAAACATTTTCTCGAAACAGATACCAACTTTCTCATATCCTTAATATTTTCTCAAAGATCTCCAAATGTATGCCTCTTATTTGTATGTGTGTGTGTGTGTGTGTGTGTGTGTGTGTGTGTGTGTGATCATCATACTTCAAAAATGGAATATGCAATTTGAAATTTTACAATATGAATTTATAAATGCAATGTTTTTTGTTCGGTAAATTTCTGGGTTCTAGATTCTAAAGGGGGGATTGGCTCTTCAGCCTGCGTCACCGCGACACCCCCTGGATCTATTGTGGCACCCCCCCCCCAAGATGAGGGCCCTTCCCCGGTCCTGTCCTTTATCGGACTGTGGAGTTGGGGGGGAGGGCAGAATAAATTTCTGGGTTATGATTGTTTCATATCATTACGTTTAACTTTATAGAGATTATTATCAATATTATGGAGTAGTTTCTGATATTTTCTGATGGTAACATTCTTGATGATTTCCTATTAAAATTGTTCAAGGTCCATGAAATTTGAAATTACAGTTATTCAAAAGTAGGTCAAGAACTTTATAGTAACGGACAAGACTTTGTTTGTTATAATTTAAGTGGATAATTCAATTATGAGTGTTAAAAGGAATGTGTGTATAATGTGTTTAATGTATTTACTGTTTGAAGAAGTATTTTATTCAACAACAGCTGAGCACGCGTTAATTAGCTACCCAGTTTCATTCTACTTGGTATGCGTAGAATGATGTGCTGTCTTACACTATTTAATAGCTAGCTGTACAACAGTACATCCATGTCTGTGAGGTTTTTTCATTATGAAGCTGAGCGAACACTTGCATATAACGTTAGCTCTTACATAAATTAAGATCATTTTAATATTCAAATTAATAAATAAAATCAATATATAAAATTAAAATCTTCGCTTCTACTAAAACATAATTGACCTTGCTAGTCAGAAATAAGATTTAGAAGTTCTAACATTGACTAATCTGGAATTACAAGGGATGTCTAAGATTAAGATTAAGACTAATGAGATCTTTTCTAAATACTCTCAGCTTATTTTGCATTTTAATGTTAAGTACTAAAGTCAAGTAAACTTTAAGTAAAGTTAAGTTTTTTCAGGCGGGTTTAACCCCAACTACTGTTCAGTTTTTGTAGTACAGAGGCGAATAACAAATTTACGTCACTATTATTATATTACTCAAAACAGAACATCAAATAGATTCAAAGGCGAGGACCGGGAACAAGCCCAATGCCACAATACAACCCAACTTTACAGTCCGTATCAGGAAAATTACCAGGAAATGTACCAGGGAAGGCCATCTTTTGGACAGTCAAATTGCATTTTGTGAAATGGGAAAATTACATCAGAATAATAAAATAAGAATATTTGAAAAATAGTGGAAAGCGTTGTGGAACAGAATTATGGTAGATGATCAAGATTTGATATTGGTGCATGATAATTAACAAACAGAGACTTAACTTTACAGATTATTCAAATCACTTTAGAGAGTTGCTCATTGAATATACATTTATAATTAATCACTAAGATCTAATAAATATAAGAATAGAATTAAAAGAAAAAGTGATCAAAAGAGAGGCAAAACAAGAATGGTGGTTTTAGGTGGTTTTGTGATTGAAATCTCAGATGATGATATAAGTTGATGAACTCGTGATAGAATTCTGTCCGTCAAACTCTGGTCGTCTTCCTGAGGTGGGGTATGCTTGGGCGATACCTGTTCTCCAAAAGTGACTGGCCTAGCGTGGAAAAGTAACAGTAGCGTCATCTTCCTGCTTAGAAGGGAATTATAGATATCGTCTCTGATAAGCTATCACACTCAGAATAAATGTTTATTATATTTTATTTTTTTGTTTTATAGCAATTTTGCAAAAGTGAAAGTAACGTCTTGCAACAATAATTCGTCAGCTCATCTCATTAATAAACCTTCGCTCAGGTAAACTGAAAACAAAAAACAATTTCTGACATATTTATTTACAAGTTTAATAACAATATTTTTCCCAATGAATGTTATTGTAGTATGTAGGAATGTGCAGAAAACTATGGAAATACATGTGTGCTTATAATGTGTAAAGTTTTGTGTGTGTGTGTGTGTGTGTGTGTGTGTGTAAGAATGTTTAGAAAGTTGGGCACGTTATGAATGTGAAACACACGTCTTCCACTGGAACCTCTCCATAATATTTTACATATTTACATATATACTCTTTCTAGTCATAGTGAATTCTTTCCTACATTTGTTTCCCTATCAGATCAATGCCAGAAATAAAAAAAAGAATTGGTGGGTTAAATATTAGCACGCCACCGAGACTCATATATCGCCATTGTCACTGCAACCGTCTAGTGAAAAGCAAGAGAGAAAAGAAAGAGATTGTGAGAGTAAGGTGAGAAACAGTAAGATCTGGGTCATACACCTCTGGGGATGAAAATAGTGTTTGGGGCGACACAGAGAGAGAAAAACAGATTGCTATGCGGTAGGAATTGAAGGACGTGCAGAGAAGGATTTTGGCTATGAAAATAAGATTTTACGCATCTTTTTTTTTTGTTTTACAGTAAATTGGACTTTAGCGACACTAGACTTGTGGCAATCCTAGAATATTTGCCAATATTCTTCTTTTATTATATTGATCGTTTCCCTAGTACTCGGTTTAACCAAAATACCTATTCATCCAACATCAACAATTATCCCGATTCGCACATAATGGACTAAGCATGCACATAATGGATAAGGTTGTGATAGGAAGTAGTAATAATTCTTGAGAAGAGGGGACCAAAATGGTATGGAAGAATAGAAGACTTCTTTGAAAGCCATTCTTTCCCAACCCATGTGCCAGGACACAATAGTTTTTTTTGGGGGTGGTGGCAACAAACCTATTAGCTATATGCCCTACTTCCTTCCAACCATAGCTATAATAATTATATTACCTCCGCTCTAAAAACTCCAAGTAAAACATTTACCATTTAAAACTACATATCTTTGAACTAATAATAATGTAATAAATTAAATTTTTTCTAATATATGGATATCTTTCAAGTCTGAATTAGCCTATCAATAATGTTCTGGTTATTCCGGAAGGCATCCTCTATTCTCTCTGGAATATGGTTCTGTGTTCTCCATCTAGAATATATCGAGCAGTCTAGCAATATATGCTTCACTGTCAGGGGTGCATTACAATTACTCATATAGGAGCTGCATCTCTACTCATCCATGGGTTAGTCGGGTATGGCCGATTCTCAATCTAGCTATCATTACCTCTTCCCTTCTATTTCCTCTATAACTGGTGTCCCAGGGTGTTACTACCTCTTTAATTTCCCTAAGTTTGTTCCCTCCCATTGAGGACCATTCATCCTGCCAATTTAGAAGAACATTTCTTTTTAAATCATGGGTTAGATCTACTATAAGGAGGGATGAATCTATTAGTTTGGAAGGGTACACACACAATAGTGCCTCTGGTGTTATGCACAAATTAAATCTTTTTATTAGATGTTGGAATAAGCTATTTTTAAATTTCATTTATTTCTCATCCTTTTTTATAAGAACATGTATGAAGAAGATATTCAATAGATCTACTGGCATACTTCTTTCAACCGTGGCCTCCATGGCTGTTGCCTCTTTTGCCGCCGAATCGGCAACTTCATTTCCTATTATTCCTGATGTTCCGGTGGTCAGACAAAGAGACTTTTGTCCCCTCATTTCTCATATTGTACAGCGAAGCATGGATATTCTGCACAATAGGATGTCTTGTATACATCTGTTTCGGGGATAGAAGAGAGCTAATTAGTCTAAACATATTGGTATACCCCCTCAATGCCACCCACCGTGACCAATGTCATGTAAATCGCATAAAGTTCTGCTTGGTAGACGCTACTGATAGTTGATAAAGTAAACTTGTTGGTTCTGTCACGCGTAAATACTACAGCCCCGAAACCTCGTGAATTTTTTTAACCATTCGTGAAAACTACACATCTCGGTTTTATATGATTTAAAAGTTCTAAAAAACATTGTTTATAAAGAGCCATTGGGGTTGAATTCTTCGGGTATTCTTCGGGAGGGATGAATCTATTACTATGGGAGGGGACACAATAGTGTCTTTGGTGTTACGCACAATTATTAAATATTTCTATTAGTCGTTAGAATAAGCTATTTTTAAATTTTATTTATTTCTCATTCTTTTTTATAATCGGCTAGAACATGTATGAAGAAAATATTCAATAAACAGCCGATAGTTGCAAAATTTGCTTCATTAGCATACCTCTTAAAAAATGTGGTGTGCAACTATGTGTACCAGCATAATAACTCTTTTGAGCCTTTCAAAGGTTGAGGCTAATCAAAACAATCTTCCTGTCACTGTGTAAATGGAGCTTGAAATGGTTCAGTTATCTGAGTGTTACATTGTGTTTCTTTAAGACTTTAACTATGGTTTCTGAAAAATTCCAGTATTTGTCCGATATGTAGTTGAAGAAGAATTATGAATAAAGTCCCATCTTTAAGAGAAACAAAGGAAAGAAACATATAATAAAAAATAGAGCTTTTTAAACGTAGTTGTGATTATTGATTGCAGACATTAAAACATTTGAATTTTACGAACTATTATAATACTTTGTTGGCCGTTTGAGTTTAATATTTAAAACAATTTTTTGTGGACTTTTTAGCCTGGTTCAATTGGGTCAAAAAAACAAAACATTTTATTCCTTATCTTGTTGAGGATCTATTATTATTGTTTATGTTTTGGCGAACATTGCCCGCCGAAACGTCTCTATGAAATAAAATTAGCTGAAGAATTATGGTTGCAAGATGTTTTCTTTAGATTGCAGGATCGCAAAAAAATAAAATAAAAATTAATGTTTACCTATCCATTGTTTTAGCAAAATAAAATCGGTCTACCAAATCTAATTCAAATTAGAACGAGAATATGCTAATAGTTCGAGAGTTGATTACACCATATTAAATTTTTTTTTTTAATATTGTAAGCATAAATTTAAGAGTAAATTCCAAAAAAAACTAAACTGTTCTGTAAAATTGCAGGTTTTCAGGTTTTTTCAAACTTCCAATATTTGCTTATTTCTTTCGTACATTAATATTATGCAGGTAGATTGTAGATTGTTGTTGGGAATTATCGCACTGCGACCTGAAAGATTTATTGTGCCATCCGGAGCCTTCTCAGTGCACTGTCGGCCTCCAAGCAGTCAGTGTTCTCTAGCTATAGACAACACTGCTCATAACCGTAC
Source organism: Triatoma infestans (assembly GCA_011037195.1). Taxonomy (NCBI): domain Eukaryota; kingdom Metazoa; phylum Arthropoda; class Insecta; order Hemiptera; family Reduviidae; genus Triatoma; species Triatoma infestans. Next base: position 29,945 of record JAAEAF010007657.1, read on the forward strand.
AGTGAGTTGTAGAGGCTCCTAGGAAGAGAAAACCTAAGGGCAGCATGCTGGATTCGAATCCGGGATCTTCACATTGCTAACCCAGCTCGCTACCACTGAGCTAATCCCTTCCTTCTCCCTTGGCTTACGCCAGTTAACTAGGAGCGGAGATCCTAGTTTGTGAACTGTGTTTGTCCTTGTCTGTAGAGAGTATGTCGTTTAAAGTGTATTGTGTACTGTTCTGATGAAGTGCATGGAGTACTGAGTTAATGTAAACGGGGGGTCATTACTCCCCAAGTAACTGCATGCAACAGATACTCTTTGCGGGCCATTATATTAGGTAGCAGTATTATATATTGTATTGACGTGGAAGCTTAGAGGAAAGCTAAACATTACTGTCCCCTCCCCCCCAAATGAACTTTCCAGGGAAAATGTTTGAAATAAAGTAAGTGACTAATCAATTTTTAATCAATTTATTATCAAGTGTTTTCAACTAGCAATAATTGCACCTCAGGAGACCATCATTGATTACGATATTGCCACTAAGGAAATTTTGAGTGGTATACGAGAGATATAATGAGAATGCCTGGGAGGCCAACAAATAGATGGGATCACGAATTTAGGAGAGCGTATGGTGGGGCTCTTTGGCATCGCCTCAAAATGGGGCAGATTGAAATGGGTCAAGGATGAAAGGAAGTCTATAAAGACGCATATCTATGTATTGGTATCGTTTTATTGATACCGGAAGTTGAAGTGATGAGTAAGAGTAAGAGATTGTTAATTAGAGGGCAAGAGATTAGAGAGTTGGTATTCGAAATGCGTACTAATGATTTATAAAAATATACTATATTTTAACAAATAATTTAAAGAGATATAAAATAGAAAAACTAAGATGCACAATTGTAAATAACTATAAGAATTATAAAATGAATATAAAATATTAAAGAAGTTAGTAAAGTGTTAAAACCTTAAATAGGGACGCGCTCGCGATGTGAGATGGTGCTTCTGATCTGAAAACTGATGTAGACGTTTGATGCCTGAGTCGAACTGAATCCCTCCTCCAGTGGAGCGACGTGTTATATTTGCATCACTCACACATCGACGCTGATGTGTAAGTACGTGTAACACTAAGACATCTCTTGTGGTATATTGACCCTAGGGGAGGTCAGTAGTTAACAAGGGCTGATTTGGCCGGGGTGGCGACGCTTTGTTAACAGATGGTGGGCCAGGTAGGCCAGTAAGGTATTATCTCTTGACTGTATATTGACCCTTTTTGAAAGAAATACAAAAAGGGTTTGCCGCGGTTCATGATCTGCAGGTAGCGGCTGGCTGGACCCTTTTCCAATTTTCAACCACTAGTTGTAATTTTTAGATTTATTTAAAAATTATCTCTTCTTTTTTTTTCTTGCTATCGCTATCACATCACACTATGTAATAAATACTGACGTATTGATGTGTGAAAAGCTATAACGTCAGCCGCTCTAATAAGAACATTGCTGGCTAATTGCAAGACTAAGACCTAACAGTAACCCACTTAAGAGAAATGGCTTGGAAATACAAAGACATATATCGCATTACCTGGCCACCAGCCTTACTTAGGTCTATAGATAGAATACGAAGTTCCAAAAAAAAAAAAATAGTTGAGATTTTCGAGAAATTAAAACATTCAGTTAAATCGCATTTTTGGTTGATAGATTTTGCCCGAATCCTTCGTGCCAGGTGCAATGGTAGTGACTAAATTTGATACCAACACTGAGATTCCTGCTATTTTTCGTTCTTGAGATACCTTGTTTAAAATAAACACTCACAGATACGCATTCACATTCGTTAAAAACATTTTGTTCGTACTCAGGGGTCCACAATAAATGTATTTCCGGTGAAAATGCAATTTCTTTAATTTGCCATGATTGCAATACATTGTTTACTCTGATAAAAACTAAAAAGGAAAGTAAAAATATTGAATGGAAAATTTGCATATTAGCATTATTCCAGGAAGTAATAATAATTCGTAAAAAAAAGAAAAAAAAAAAAAAAAGAAACGAGGTTGTAGTTAAAGGTAAGTTTGTATTAAACGTGTTGGACCGTGTGAAAAGCCATAACGTCAGCCGCTCTAATAAGAACATTGCCGGCTAATTGCAGGACTAAGACCTAACCAGTAGTCCCCTTAAGAGAAATGGCTTGGAAATACAAAGATAAATATCGCATTACCTGGCCACCAGTCTTACCCACGCCCCTACTCTCGCGGAACTCTCCGTTCTTATACTCGTTCACCTTACTTCTTTTGCGATTTATTACCAAGACTAGAGTCGACTTGGGGCCTTTTTAAAACGGTTATATTTCACTTTCAATTACCACTAGAAGGTGGAATATAAAAAAAAAATAATAAGAAGAAAAAGTAGTAGGATTGAAATAAAAAAAAGCGGCGAGTAGCGTAGAAAAGAATGAGCATACTTTGTATTGTCTTCTTCACCTGGTGAAAGGTAGAGGGAGAACGAACCCAAATCGCATATTTCTCTAGATTCAGGTTGCTTTAATTCACTTTTCAACAAACCTTTCTAATACTTTCCAATTGAACTATGGCAATTTCAATAGTTTGTCCATTTTCCTAATAAATATTCCTTGCAATGAACTAATTGTTAAACCTGTTATTTAGACATACTAAATTTATTTTCAAAATCAACTTTTAACAAACCCAATTCACAATGCCATTCACAATGTTATATATTCTTATTCAGGAAATCACAGTAAGCATTTTACCTCTAGAATTTGTCATCGCTCAGTGTAAGACGTACTTATCTTTCCCAATGAAAACCGAAAAACTAAAACAGCAATTGGCATTTTATACATATATTTACAGGGTGTCCCAAGTTATATGGATAACGACTTTATATCAGAAATTAAGATTGCTAGAAAAAAACTAAAATATACGTGTCCCCGTAGTTTTTTGTTAGAAATCCAAATTTGATTTGCAAATTTGTTTTGGTGCTTCCAGAAGCGAGATACAGGCACCAATTTTTTTTTTCAAATGGGGAAATGTGGTTTTTATTTAAGAAATAGATTCCTCTATTTTTTTTGTAAGAAAAAATTATTTGAATAGTTTTTTTCTGTGAGCGATATTTTACAACTTATAATGAAAACATGATTCTTATAAAAAAAAATTTAAAAATGATATTATAACGGTTTTTTGATTGAATAAGCAAGAAAAGTACTATTTTATTGTAAATTTTACTCCTCATTAATTACAGATCTTGCTCGAACTGGTCTCCACCATTAGAGATGCATTTCTTTGGCCGTAAGGTACAATTGGCAGGAAAGAGCATAATATCTATGCATCTCTAATCGTGGAGGCCGGTTCGAGCAAGATCTGTAATTAATGAGGAGCAAAACTTATAATAAAATAGTACTTTTCTTCTTATTCAATCAAAGAACTTATAATATCATTTTGAAATTTCTTATAAGAATAATGTTTTCATTCATAACTTGTAAAATATCGCTCACAGAAAAAAACCGTTCAAGTAAATTTTTCTTGCAAAAAATAGAGGAATCTATTTCTCAAATAAAAACCACACCTCCCCATTTGGAAAAAATGAAGTTGGTGCCTGTATCTCGCTTCTGGAAGCACCAAAACAAATTTGGATTTGCAACAAAAAACTACGGGGACACGTATTGTTTCGTTTTTTTTTTAGCTATCTTAGTTTCAGATATAAAGTCGTTATCCATATAACTTGGGACACCCTGTAAATATATATATATGTGTGTGTGTGTGTGTGTGAAAAAAATTATTACATTCTAGAAATTTTCTTGTTTTAGAAGTTTGTGTTATAAATAAAATATTTTTTATTATTTTTATTAATATATAGATGAAGATCTTGTTAATGAATTATTAATGTTTAATGACTATTACTTATATATCATTGCGACAGTAGGCATAGTCGTATATAAAATGTTCATTGTAATAAATTATTGTAGAATACACACAACTAAACAACTGGACATGAATTTATCCCTCGTCCATTCAAAGTTTTTTTTTTATACGCTAGTGAATCCGCCTTTTTTCTGTTTTTTCGTGACTCACAATAGACGTGTATATATTGTAGTCAATAGGCAATATTATTATTTGTCAATCGCATATTTCTCTTACCATTCTCAAGTTCTTGCCTGTTTTATAAAGTGTAGTGGTTTTTTTTATTTTATTTAACTGGCACTAGACTTTACTGTTGTTCCATGTTGAACGTTGTGGACAATAGTTTTAAACAATGACGGCTGTTGAACGTGGGCCAGACTCGTCCAGAACAATGGTTTGACCTGGAAAAGTGAGCAAGCAATAGGAGTGAGTTGCTCTCTGGAATTGCTGGCTGAGTTAGTAGAGAATGGAATAAGCATAAGAAATATTAATAATACGCTTGGAACTCTTCTTTACCTTACTGAGAGCTCTTTTGAGAGAGTGAGAGAGAGAGAGATGGAGACAGACTAAGAGAGAATTATTCACCCTCATCTAAGATGTCCCCCAAAACCTTACAATCCAACTTTACTCACCGCATAGGCCCCCCTCTTCTTCATCATCATCTACATTTTAATAGAAATCTCCCTGTCCTTTTATGTGCATGTTCATACTATAAGTTCCCCCTCAAATGAATAAATTAATATGACAAGACTTTGCATCCTGCATACCCTTAGTATGTATCTAGGAGGGTTATCACTTTCGTCCACTTTATCTTGTTACTTGTTTTGTTGAACGTCATATGCACACTAGGGTATGACAACACTTTCAAAGTGAATAATTGCTTTAAACTTAATCCTTTCATCAGTAAACTATTCCTATTTGCATCTATATAATATTACTTGTACAGCAAAAGCTACAATATGTTGTCGTTATATTTCTAAAAATTTTATTGCTGGTAGTTAAAGGATTAGCGTAGGAATTTCCTATATCACTCTAATGAAAGATCAGCAAAATTTTGCAACAATAGTGAGATTTTCTTTTGTAATGTAATGGTGTGATGTGTATTTGTAGTAGTTGGTTGTGTAGCACGAGCGGTGTTGTAGAAAAAGGGCTTGTAAGTATGTAAGTTTAAAAGAGAATGAAGTATTAGTAACAATCAAGAAATCACACTGTTTTTAAAAAGATATATTGTCTAAGAGAAATTAAGTACTTTGAATATCACAATAAAAGCTTATAATAAATTCTTATAACTTAATACTGGTATAGCTCTGATGCTTCCACCTCGGTTTCTAGAACAAGTCTTTTCTTTAGATGCTTCGTCAAGGAGGATGCCGTGGAAGGCACCACTGATGTCTAAGGTGGTATAGAAACGGGTGGCATTCAGTGTGGATAGGATATGCTGTATATCCGGGAGCGGGTAAATTTCGGAAGTGGTGATGGCATTTAGTTTGCGAAGATCAACCACATACCTGTATTGTTTTCGGAGCTGTATAATGTCTATAACAATCAACTTTAGTGTGGTCAGCGTGTTTTTTCTTAATGAGTATGACGGGGTGAGCCCAGTTGGATTTACTTTCCTCTGTTATACCTCTATCAAGATTGTCTTGTATGAGGTCCTTGAGGATGGGAGCCTCGGAGTGGGCTATCTTATAGGGGTGGCTTGACACAGGGGAATGATTTTTTGTGTCAATGTGGTAAGTGACTCCAGAAAATTTTGTGTGCTACACAACCAACTACAACAAATACACATCACACCATTACATTGCACTTTTATTAACTAGTCATGCTCCACCAGGGGGACATCATTTCGAATATGGATCAGTGCAGTGCAATCTTCTGTTTTGTATGACTGGCCAAATTTTAAGAAATCCAGTATAGATATAGATTTATCTTCGTACAAAGTTTATAGGAATTCTGAACTCTAAGTCTGAGCCACAATGACATTGGATAATAAACAATAAATAAGGATAATAAATGTCGAAACGTGTACCTGTCATTAGTGCAATTTTCTGTGTAAATGCCCTTACTCCTAATGAAGAGGAAGTAACGAGATCGTGACAAATTTTTCGAAATTGAGTAGTTACCGGAAATACATGTTTTGAGGTCCCCTGAGTACGACAAAATTGTTTTTAATGAATGGTCTGTATGTGAGTTTTGTGTGCATGTGTATGTGTGATAATATATGTATGTGAACACGCTATCTCAAAATGAAAAATCGCAGGAAGTTCAAACGTGTTATTCGTTTAAGTATTATCACCGCATCTGACACGAAGGTTTCGCGCAAAGTCCATCAACCGGATGTGCGACTTTACTAGTTTTTTCAGATTTTTATTTTTTGCGAATTTTCTTGAAAACGCTTTCTACGATTTTCTTCAAAATTCCTATACTATCTAAACCATAAAGAAATAGATAAAAATCAATGGCGCAACAGATTGTAAAAGTCCAAGGCTTGCTAGACGGCAATTTGTATTGGGGAACGTGTGTGGGTAGACACGCCGCGGTTCCCTCTCCGTTTTAGTTCCGGCCTTCGCTACCAACTGTAGCTTCCCACTTTTTCTCACGATGCTGGTTCAACACCGACTTTGCTCTCAAAGGAATCGAACCCTAAATTCTCACACCAAAGGCCGTGTGCGCTAGCCACTAGACCAACGCGGGAAGAGAAACCATAAATACCTATCATTTTTATTTTAATCATTTTTTCGGAAGAAATTGATTTTTTGGAGGTGCTGGGAAAACTCTAAAGTACCACTTCAGTAACATGTATGGTTCTGCCAGCTGTATTTTTGCTTGAGTCATAAATAACTTCTGTGATTTTATTGGACATTTATTTTGCTTTAATAAAACTTCAAAATTATATTAATCCGTTATGTATTCACCTTTATAAAATATAACTTTATCCCAATTTACAAACAGCTGATCAATTCCTTCCTCATAATACTTGGTGGCTTTGGACCGGAGAAAATTTTCGATAACCTTTTTGACCTGCTGATCGGTGCTGAAGGTTTTTCCAAACAGAAAGGTGGGGGAGCCTGTGGGTGCAAGGTCCGGGAAGTAAGGTGGATGTTGTAAAACACACCAGCCAAGTTCAGGAATTTTTTCTTGAGTCACTTTTGTTGTATGTGATTTCGCATTATGAGTAACGGATTTTTTCTATTAAAGAGCGCAGGCCGTGAAGTTTCTCTTGAAATTTTTGCAGTTGCAAAACGTATTTATCCACAGTAATTGTTACATTTCGATTTAACAATTCGTGATTGATTTATACCTCGGACGATACCTTCAATCACATGATAAAATCTTCTTTCCATTAATGTTTGCTTTGGCGCTGTGATGTAGGAAACTACAAGCTATTGTCTTTTGCTAACGATATTTTCATAGGTAAGCCACTTTTCCTATCCACTTTTTATACTGTTTAAAAGAAAAAATCAAATTTTTTGCCTTGAGATATGACTTGAGGCAGTTGACATCGAAACTGCTTTATTCCGCTCAGTAAGATTATCAAGTGTAGGGGTAGTGAACCCCCACCACTCATCCGTCCACTCTACGGATAAGAAACAGCCCCTCTCGCAAAGAGAGGCAGATTGGGGGGCTCGGCAGTATATATATATAATATTATATAGAGGATCGCAATTGAACTCATTCAGATAGAACTGTCTGTTGATTTACCATCAGTTTAACCTCGCTCCGTCCATATCTTCTTCAGCCATTCGTCATCTGTAGTTCAGTTCATTTCAGTTAGCGTAAAGCGTTTTGGCATCATGCATACATATATGCAATTCTATATCTTAAACCAATCTCTAAAGGTTGTTATTTAATCACACGCATCAGCACAACCTACATCTCCTCACAAACACCCTTTAAAAAAAAAAAATACCCCAAGCAAAACCTTACATTGGTGGCAGCGCTATCGACCCCGCATCCGTTTCTGATTGAAAGGTAAGATATATTTGTTAAATTTATATGACTGACTGCCAAGGACTTTACGCTAACTGAACTGAACTGAGCTGACAGACTGACGTGGCTAAGAAGATATGAACGGAGCGATGTTAAACTGATGTGTAAATCAACAGAATTCTATCTGAATGATGTCTCATTGCCTATCTCTCATATATATATATATACTGGCCGAGCCTCTCCTCTCTTTGCGAGAGGGGCTGTTTCTCTCCGCTAGAGTGGATCAGTGGTGAGGGTTCACTACCCCTACATCAAGTACCCATAATACCTATGTTGATTTTCCCAAATTTTTCCAGATCATTATTTTAAGCCTCCCTGCCAACTTCTTTGTTAATTGATGTGGACGACTCTGTTCCAATACACCTTTAAAATGTAATCATCAAAATGGTGAAAATCATCCTTGATTCGTTCTTCAATGTCTCGTCTCCAGAACGAAATTTAACAAACCAATTTAAACATGCAATGATCTACATCTTTCATTTAAAACATTTCTCTGTGAAAATTCATTTAACGGTACTTTTAGGTGAGGGGCTGGGGTTACAGCTTCTTCTAAAATGGTATCATAGTTGATTATATAATTCTATTATCCAAACAAAATTAATTAGAAATAAATAGATGGCCAAAATTCTGAGTTTTAAGAAACTTAGTAAATCGGAAGTGCGCTTTTTACTGTACAGTTTTTTTTACAATTTTCGACGAATTTCGTTATATTTGTTACACAAACTATAACATTTGTCAATTATAATTTTAAGAACAGGAGTAAGAGAAAGTTGTGTGAGTGTTTCACACCAGTTTTTTTTTTTATTTTTTTATTAATATTCTTACAATGAAGATTTTTTTTCATATTTTATTTGAATTGTTACATCAGGGATAATTACTTATCCTGTACCTCAGTTGGCTGGAGAAGAGATTAGTTTACTGGCAGCGCGCGGGGACTCCTATGGGAGATCCCGGTTTCGGACTATCTAGATCTTAGATTTCCTCTTCCCAGTAGGACCCTTTTACAGTTCACTGACCGGTGATAGAGACAGTGTGGGCTGTAACGAGAGAGCCGGCAGATCAACCGAAAAAAAAAAATAAACAAAAAATTTAAATTTACTAACAAAATACTTATAGTTGAATTATTTTCTTCCAATTAACAATTCTGGAAGCATGATTACAGTCAGTTTTTTTTTTTTTTTAAATAAATGATAAGGTGCAATAAAGTTTTAATTTAAAAGGAAACAAAAAAAAGAATTAATGAAAGAAGAAAACATTGATAAGTAAAAGGACATTGGAAATGTTGCATTCCATAGAATCTCACACCATTACAAAATATATATACACAAAGTGGATTCTTTAACTTTTTCCTTTCATAAAAGCAACCTTACTAAAACTTTACTTCCTTCACGCTTTGTATTACTTTCAGAGTTTCACAACTCTTTTCCATTAACATTAATAATAAAAAGGAAAGTAGACTACTTGAAAGCCAAACAAAATACGAGGTACAAGTTTAGTTTTTCTTTGATAAGAAGTCGATTTTATTTTTCCCAATTTTCAATATATATATATATTTGAGATCTTACATAAAATCCAAAATGTTTAGGAGCTTTTAGTAGTGATTAGAAAAATCTAACAGGAGCCATATTTTCATTGGCATTGCATTTTGGAGAAATTAATTTCTTTTAATAAGTGTAAAATAATGTCCGAATTAAAATTTGTTGTTGCTCACAATAATTAGAGAAGTGCTATGGAAATATATTATATTCGTTCAAATTAGACTCATTTGAAAATACAGTGGATTATTTATAAAATTTTGTGTACCTACATTCATGTAATCAAATTTTCTCTTAACCCAATTAAATTTTATTCAGAGCTTTATTAGAAAGCACTAATACAAGTCCAGGGGATGGGGATTAAACGCTTTTTTTGATTTATGAATGAATTCCATTAAAATATAAAGAGTCAGGGGGAAAAAACTTGTTAAGTCAATTTTTTCGTAAAATTAACAGATAGCTCTAGTGTATCAATCAAACAATGGCCAACATTTTGGCATTATGAAAAGGAGGTAAAACGTGCTAAGTCAAGCTAATATTTACAGTTGGGAAATATTACACTGGCAAAAAACGTGTTAAGTCCATCTCTAATAGGTGTAAGGGTGTTGTGAGGAGATGTAGGTTGTAGCTTGATGAGTGATAAATAACACCTTAAGATT